>CM021108.1:306855027-306936294 GCA_007115665.2 Sequoiadendron giganteum | reverse complement strand
ACAATTTTCTTGCTTCCTTCCTAAAAAATTAGTTGTTTGCTTTCAAGACAAGTCATTAAATTGAATCTGCCCCATTGTAACCAGGTCCCATGGGAACCTAGGTTGGTCGAGACAATATGAGGAGATAGGGATTTTGAGACGATAGTTGAATAATAGATAATTTCCTCAAATTTGTGAGACCTTCGGGCTTAAATTATCTATTACTAATTTTCACTTATTCTTTTACAGAACAATGAGCTCGTGGTTTCGAATTGATTTTGTGCACACATTCATTTTATTTCTAATCAGCAGATTTGACTCGAGCATGGGACCTATCTATATTAACTCTCAATAAAAACACACTCCACACCCTTTTTATCCCCCAAAGATTATCATTCTATACAGGTGCGCAAGCGTTGATTTTTTATAATACTTTTGTTTCATTTTGCATATATTTATATCCTTTCAAATATATTTATATTTTATATAGGTGCGCAAGAAATTGATTCATAGGCATTTAAATCCAGAAAGAGAGTCATTCAAGGTAAAACTTTCATACCACAAACTAGACAAAAACTTTCATACCTGACAGTGTGTACTTTATTTGTCTCCACAGACTAGACGAAAATAATTTTCCCTAAGTTGCCACAAAATGTCAAGTGATAGAGGGAAGAGATCAAAGGGAGCAGAATCTGGCCATGATGAGGTGATTCATTGTCAATTTATAGATTTTTAAATGTTTCCCTTATTTCTTTCATTTTTACTATTTAGTTTTTTATTTTTAAATTTAAAAGAAGAAATTTATTTTATATATATAGGGACATGAAACTGACAAAGATAAAGAGGCATTGCCTCCATATTGAGGGTAGAGGCAATGAACAAATTGGATGATGTGTGTTGGATAATGCTTTCCAGATACATAGAAAACCAATCTAGTGAAGCCCCTCAAACATTACAACCAAATCAACCGTGTCAAAGGGAATCAATTGATTCCCCAAGCAGTCTTGGATCGAGCAAAAGATCTAGGAGGAAATCAATAACAGTAAACTCTAGGAATGTAGAATAGGGACCAGAGGCTTCCACTATCCCACCCACCCCTGGGACATGAACTTCTTCCACCATGCCAAGTTTTCTATCTTGCATTGGTACCTACAATACCAAGATAGAATACGATGTGGTTTGAGGGGAAGTCTGAATGATAGATGTTGGAAAAGGGTTTGTGAATAGGTTGAAGGAATCATGCCTTCAATGGTTCAAAGACCATCTACATTTTCCATTCTCAAAGATACCCATACACCTGAAAAAAGAAGTTATCAATGACATGGAGACTGAATTTGGCATGGGTTGGCCTGTGAAGAAGGTAAAGCTACGAATGTCTCAAAATTACAAGAATTTTGGTGAAACCAAACAAAGAAGATAAAAAAATTCCCTCTCGACCTAAGGCTCAAAAAAAGGATAATTGATGTAAGTGTCAAAGTATGGAAAGAGCTTGTAAAATCATATGAGGATTCTGAAGCACAGAGCAAGTTCAGTGAGGAGAGTACGCAGGTATTTGAGTTTGCTCATAATATTATATCAAATTTATATTAAACAATTTTTAAATTTTATTTGTGCATAGTTAAATTGAATTAGTATATGTTTCAGGACAAGGCCTCCAAGGCTAGGCTTCAAAAACTTCATGCCATGCATCACAGTGGCTAGAAAGGTTTACAGTCCTTGATCTGTAAATTTGTAAGTATATTTAGTATGTTAAATGATATTTTTTTAATTCCCTAGGAAAAAGTAAATGACTGCATATTAATTAGTTTAACTAGTCCATGTGCCATGTTTTGACAGGAGGAGAAATATGATCGGCATCCAAAGCAATTTGAAAAGGAAAAGTTACAAAGCAAAAAGTGGGTTGATTTTTTAATCTGGATGGAGAACGAGGTATCAATAGTTGACTTTCAATAACTTAGTTGGATATTTTTGTGTTAATATGTCAATTTGAATTTCTTGTATTGAGTTTTTTATTGATGTGTATGATGATTTCTAAAGTGCTTCTCTATTGGCCCTAGATCCCACTCAATTGTCCCATTATTTCATGTTGAGGAAAAAATATTTTTTTCCTTAAGGGTAGTGGGTGACATTCATGCCTTATTTTCATCCTATCTTTTAATTAATGACCATTATCTTTTAATATCTCTTAAGTGTCCTCATTTAATATATGAGTTTTATCATTAGAGTAACTTGGTCCCATGTTGATTTTATTTATCTTCTTTACTCTCAAACATGGTATCTCAAGGAGTGCTTCCTTGAATTCATTTTACCATTCTACTAAGTGATCCACATGCATCTTTTCCATCCTTCCTCACAATTTTGCCATTCTTTTAACATGTAAGAATGTTTTGATGCATCTTGGTAGGCATCCTATAAATCTAACACATCCTTGTAGTCTACATCACTTGGTGTAGCTAACTAGCCACTTAATTTGTCCATCTAATTTCTAAAAAGGTAGTAAATTATTGTCTTCCAAGATAAAAAGACTCCATAAATAAAGAAATCAGTAGTAAAAAACTTGCAACTTGATCTAATCAACATAGAGAAGTGTGTAATACTAGACTTCTTAACATTCAAAAGATAAATGGAATGTCCTTAACACCAAATAGAGCTATCCAAAAAATCTAACTAAAAACACAAATGTGCTCTCGCATAGAATGGCCTAATGGTTGGTTGTCATAGAAGTCAAACTATTGAAGTAACAACATTGATCAAGTTAACATATATGCATCATTTGCATAAATAACTGAACCACTTATGTGCATGAATAAATAGTAGAAGGATGTAGATGAACTCAATTCATCTGACTTTATGCCTCTTGTAAAGCATTCCTCTTGAATCTCTAATATCAGGTGACCGAGACTTCCTTGTAGCTTTTACCTTTCATCCTCGCCCTTCCTCTTCACTGTCAAACTCATCTCCTTTTTCCTTATCTACATTTATGGCTTCGGCTTCTAATTCATCCCATGTTTTACCTTCCTCCCCTTCAAAATCTTCTTCTTCTTCTTTGTCCTCATCTAACTCCACAAGAGATTCATCTTTCGAACCTTCCTCATGTCTGATTCTAATTCCTCTTCTACATTAGAGGGTTTATATCCTTAATTTGACCTCTCTAAATTATAAAAATTGGAATCACTAGCTTCCATATTAAAAAATTCCCAACCACCATCTTCAATAAATTTGTTTAGATCATTAGTAATAGTCTTCAAAATTGGTCGCCAGTTCAAGTTCATTATGCTTTCATAATACTTTATATCCATGGAGTTTAGCCATTCCTTGATGCCATTAAGTGAAGATTGAGGAATGACGTCAATGTGGAGTACATACCACTTGAAGTCTCTGAAAACCATAGCCATATCAAATGCCTTTTTATCAAGCCCTACTCTCTCAAGGTTAACAATCTCAATCTCACTAATAGTGATTACTAAGAAAGGTAATTCCACCAACTCTACCAAATAGTTTACCATAGGAACAATAAAAGAAAAGGATTTGAAAGGAACTCCATGAAAACCAAGCTCTCTAAATGGTACATCAAACTCTAGTTCAAAATATTTTAGATGAGGTTTCTCCCATAGCTCTCTTACTAGCTTGAAAAATCCTTGAAACTCTGCATTGATATTATTTTTCCTGTCTCTCTCTTGTTGTTCTTCCTCAATTTCGTCAAGATCATACATTGACCTTCTTGCCCCTCCTAAATTTTGGACCACATCCATTACCTCCACATAAAACTGGACATCCTTGGTCTTCTTGGTTCTCACACCATGATATGGTTATGCAAAATGAAAATGAAGCAAATTAATCATCTCCTTCTCCGTCGGCTGGAAGAATGCATGCTTAATGTTTTGATACATGATATCAGCTCTCTCTTCTACTCTCATGGTTGAATACTGAAATCCATTATGGTGGGCCTCCAAAGTTCTAGTTATCTTTCTTCCTCTTACATAAAATGTTGGCCTGATCCACAAGTCTATCAACCTAATTGCCTTTGTTTGTGAAAGCTGAAGTTTCTCCTGAGTCACCAGTGTAGCTCTCTCTACCTTTTTAGACTCTTTCATTGCTACAAGCAATTAGCACTTAATTGATTAACAATCTCACTCTCAATAATAGTGATTACTAAGAAAGGTAATTCCACCAACTCTACCAAACAATTTACCGTAGGAACAATAAAAGTAGCAGCTTTGAAAGGAACTCCATGAAAACTAAGATCTCTAAATGGTACATCAAACTCTAGTTCAAAATATTTTAGATGAGGCTACTCCCATAACTCTCTTACTAGATTGAAAAATCCTTGAAACTCTACATTGATATTTATTTTCCTGTCCCTCTCTTGTTGTTCTTCCTCAATTTCATTAGATTCATAGGTTGACCTTCTTGTCCCTCCTAAATTTTGGACCACATCCATTACCTCCACATAAAACTGGACATCCTTGGTCTTCTTGGTTCCCATGCCATGATAAGGTTATGCAAATGAAATTGAAGCAAAGTAATCATCTCCTTCTCTGTTGGTTGGAAGAATGCATGCTTAATGTTTTGATACATGATATAAGCTCTCTCTTCTACTCTCATGGTTGAATACCAAAATCCATTATGGTGGGCCTCCATAGTTCCAGTCATCTTTCTTCCTCTTCCACAAAATAATAGCTTGATCCACAAGTATGCCAACCTAATTTCCTTTGTTTTTGAAAGCTGAAGTTTCTCCTAAGTCACTAGTGTACCTCTCTCTGCCTTTTAGACTCTTTCATTGCTACAGGAAATTAGCACCTAATTGATTAACAATCTCAATCTCACTAATACTGATTACTAAGAAAGGTAATTCCACCAACTCTACCAAATATTTTATCATAGGAACAATAAAAATAGAGGCTTTGAAAGGAACTCCATGAAAACCAAGCTCTCTAAATGGTACATCAAACTCTAGTTCAAAATCTTTTAGATGAGGCTTCTCCCATAGCTCTCTTACTCGCTTGACAAATCCTTGTGTTAGGTCTCAAAAACACAAGTTCTTAGACCATAATAGGGTGCCAATATCTTAACACATTTTTGGACCTTGAACAAGGCAACAAGAATTTGATTACCTCCTACTCTTCAGGCTCTACTAAACCTAGGTAGGGGTACCTGAGCAATAAGGAAAATTTTGAAGGCTACAATTTCTGATCTAAGAAACCTACTCACAATGGCACATGGGGGTGAAGTAAATGCAAGGTTAATTACTGCTTCCTATTAAAAATATTTTGAGAATCAGGTGTATGAATAAAGTTTGTATGATATTGTTCTAAAAATGACTAATTCCCACACTATTGGTTGAGTGGATTTGAGAGGTGGATGATGATTATGGAGACATTCTTTTGTAAGATGGGTAGATCTAATTTTTAGCTTAAATAGAACAATTGGGCACCTTGAATGTCTACAACTTGTGCAAACGTGCAAGTAGGTCAATTATTTAGACTCTTCTTAGTGATCCTAGTGATATCCCCATATGTTACTATGAAGTTGTGAAATTATTTAATTCAGATGTGAAGGGAAACCAATCAAGATGATCTATTTAAAATGACTTTAATCCAAATAGGAACCTATTAAATCTGATTTCTTAAAAGGAATTTTAATTCTTATGCACACAGAAACTAGTCAAAAACACCACACTATAGCAAATGTATATTGACAAATTAAATGTGTTTCCACACACTCAATTTGAATAGCATAAGCAGCCACTTTGGAGACAGCCAAATAACATATAAGCATACAAATCCACACAAAATTTGAACACTTGAAAGAAAATTAGTAATTATGTGTAACCTTCTCCATTGTATTGATCTTCAAATGATATGCATTATAACAATAGTTTTTGATATGATATGGATGGGTGAATTGGTACAATCTATCTTCTTACTAATTTCTATTCTAAAATATATATGTTCTGATAATTTATATTCGGGTCTTGATCTCTCTTATATAGGAGAGGAAACAAGCTACAAACCTATTACAAAAGGTCATGAAATTTGATAACTAAACATAACTAAAATAAAACAAGCCATGGATGAATGCATTGGTCTGTTAATCTCCAAGTAGAATCCCATGACCACCCAAGATCTTTTCAAAGCTTCTACTCCATGATAGGGTGCTCATCATGTTGTCGGCTGGCATTCCTACTTTGATGGTTGTCCCATTGTATATGATACATCTATAGTTTGGTTGATAAACAAATTGATTGCAAAGAGGTGATGGATGTATTCCTATTCAACATAGGTTTCCATGTTAGAGATCACCTCTTTCATATCACATTCCATATTCATCATTTTTTTGAGTTGCTTGTGAGAATTTTATAAGACCATATCCTTGTCATTGATTTCTTGCAATGCAGTTGTTAGAAGCCCAACAAGTTCTTCCTTCCAACTATCATAATCTCATGGATTTCCAATATCATCATGAAGTGTTGGGTATGAGTCAAAGAAGCCAAAATCTTCCCTAAGCCTGATATTATATCCATTATGTGATTCTACCAGTGTGTTATATGTCTATAGTATTTGTCCTTTCATGATTGTGTTATCTAGGAGCTCCTTTATTTTCTCGATCATTCTCTTCTACAATTGTTCATTCTCCACTAGTGTGGAGTGTGTCTATTTGAATAGTTCCCAATACTTATTAGCACATTTCATCATTTTGTTGAATCTTTCTTTAATCATTTCAAATACAGTGTTATATTTGATGGTCTTCACTTCTCTCTCTAATGCTTTGCATTTCCCCTAGGATTTTAGATGGAAATTATTCCAATAGGCTGCATTAGCCAATTCATCCAACACTCTCTTATCATTTTCAATCCATGGGGAGTACAACTATGATGTGGAGGAGGAGGGTGTTCTTTCTCTCTTATTTTCTAGCTCCTTCTTCAATCTGTCATTCTCCTTAATCAGTTTTTCAATCTATACCTTAGTAAATTTTTCCACGTTTATGATCAACACTATTGTCTCCATAGGTTTGGTATCCCCTACTCGTTGGACCAAGAGATTCCCAAACACTTGGTTTGGATTATTGATTATAGCATGTCTTTTATCATGGGGGTACAGTGACCAAATAAGCAAGGTGGCCTCCTTTGGGTTATACCCTGATCCTGAATACATTTTTTCAATTGCTTCTTCTTTCAAGTTCGTTGTCTTGTCCCCTCTTTTTCTGAAGCTATCAAATACAATTGCAGAGCTAATATCCCACCCTGGCAGGAGCAACACTCTAGCTTCTTGCAATAATTCCCTTCCTCTTTTAGGAGTGATGGACTCCATTTCCTCATGTATCTCATGTTTCAATTCCTCTAGGGTGGTTGCCTCCTATTTAGAAGTGATATCTTGTAATTTTTTGTCTCATTTTTCTGCCTTTATATTCATAAACAAATTATTTAAATTCAGAATATTTAACAAAATCAGAATTAGAAATAAACTCTTGTCTAGCCTTGACCCTTACATCATCAAATAGTTCATCTGATGCCTCAAATTTTACAATCTTCTGCTCTTGATGTGGTTCATATTGTGCAATCACAGGAGCACTTATTTGTTTGTCTTGCTCACTCTCTTCATCACTCTCCTCTTCTTCACTTATATCAGTATCTACAAAAAAACATACCTCAGGAGTAGGCTGTGAAGGTATGTAATCTAAGGGCTCTAAGTCTTCAGCTTGCAATCCTGAATAGGTTGCATGATGTGCAACAAAAATATTTGGGGGCACATCCTTTAACAATTCATTCACATGAGTGATGAGTTGCTCAATTCTTGTTAGAGGAGCCTCTATTTCACCAAATGCCTTTGAATAAGATGGGACATTTTTTCTTTTCCATTCCTCTGCAAGAATAATCTTGTTATAGGAAGTCATTCTTTCTATGGTGGAGGCATCATCATGCTTTCTTATCACATCTTCAACTGAGAACAAATGTCCATACCCTGATAGCCCCTATGATAATCTTGTCTTGTGGATAAACCCTTCTGCATAAAAAAATTTTCTTACATCACCTAGAGGTAGGTTGTACTATGCTAATTTAACATCAAATTCATCATTTCTTTCATTGGAAACCACTATAAAATCTCCAAAACATATGGTACTGGGCATAATTGATTGTTTGTTATGTCCTTTGAGGTGTTTGACATCAGATTTTTCCAATTGCCTCACAATTTCTAAATAAGCATTTTGGTCAAGAACTACTCGTTGCATCAAGTGTGGAGTTCCTTCGAACCCATAAACCCTTATCACTATACAATCCAAGAAATCATACCAGTCTCCCCAGTTATGATTCACTTTATTTCTTAGGTCATTTTCCTTTGGTCTTTGAAATCTTTGTACTTGTAGGGATAGGCTATAATTGCATGGATATCCTAGTAACTTCATCAATGGTTTTACAAAAAATTCTTCAAAATAGAGGTAATGAGACCTACCAAATCGGTTGTCCCATAATGAGGTCTACATTTGCATAGGTTTGAAATCTCCATTTTCATCTGTATCTCTTATCCTTAACTCTTCACTCCAGAGTCCTCTGACTTGCCCTTCATACAAAATAAAATGCATAAGCAAAGAATAGTGTTCAAAATGAATATTATCACTGTTATTTTTAATCTTTTCAAGCCCTTGATTTAGGGCATTGGCCAAGTAGCTAGCATAATCAAATTGTCTGGCATCCTTTCTATGTATGTATGTAGCTAAAACCATTGGGGAAATTGACATGAGAGGCAAACCTCTACTCCCAAAACCTGACCGGTTGAATAATAAGTGTACCGAAAATACTCTTTAAATAAATGTTCATGGAAAGGAGGGTTTTCAGTGCTAGAGAACCTCCTGAGTTGGCCTCCTTCATCCTTGGGTCTATGCAAAGGTAACTTCCATCTCTTATAACTATTATCCATATGGTGGTACTCTGTTAAGAGATATTTGATTGTGAACAATAAATTCAGTGAACACTCTAGCTAAAATACATTAGAAATGAGGTCCCTAGAAATAACAAGCATGTCACCCCCATTATGTGACTGAATAGTTCTTTTCTTGGGGTCATATCTGATAGCAAGAGATTCAATTAGCTTTGCATTCACAAACACATTGGGCACCACAAGCCTTCCCAAGTTCAACCTCTACAGATTACAGACTAGTTGAAACCTAAATTGTTTTTTGTAATGGTACATGAAGAGCTCATATCCGCATTGCATTGTCCAAATATCTCATAAGCCCTTATGTTTGTCCCATATTCGATCCATGGAAGGATTCATTTGATCACTCCTCTTGGGTCTCGGCCCCGACCCAGTACATTGATCTATCAGGTCTTGATTTAGGAGTCTCTTTTTAGTTTAATATTTTTTAGCTTTGGGCTTATATGTACTTTCTTCCATTATTTAAATCTTAAGATTTTGAAGAAAATAGCTTCTCAACTGGGTCTGAAGTACTTACTTGAGTCTCACCTCCACTGGTCTTTGTTGTGTAAGAACTCCAATTTTTTCCTTTCTGCTTCTGCCCTTAGCAAAATTTTCTAGATTCTGTAACAACTATGTGATCAACTTGTGGTATAATTCACTTTAATTATGGTTCATAAATACACCACCCATTTTTAGTCTTGTCATTGAAGAAGAACATTTATTTCAAATATCTTGATGATGCCTCAGGATGTCACATAAATTAGTAATAATCATTATCACCGTATCGGTGAGACTGTGATTCCTCTTTCACCGATATCCACCTTCTCCATCAATGAACACCTTTCCTTCGGTCTATCAATAGGATGCCAGATAATGTTTCCTCGATGCACCCTATTTCCCTTGATATACTCTATGCACTTGATAATTCATGGTTATATCAGGTCATCGGGGGAATTCCATCATTTGTTCCACCGATGTTTATGTGTTACAGCAATGTGTTTACTTTTTTTGACTCTATCAGTATATCGGGGAGAGCACCTTAGGAGTCAACCCGATAGGGTATTGTTACATTGATACTAGGTTGTGAGCTATTTTCATCAGGCCATCGATAGGGCTGTAATGGGGGTTCCTCCGATGAAGCATTGTTAGGCCAATGGTATTCAATTTTGTTAGGAATGGGGGAAAGACTATGGGATTTCAGTTTTATGGGTGCAGAAGGCTATAATATGGATCTGGTCACACAAATTTCTACAATTTGTATTGATCATAAAATTAAAGTGTGGTGTCTTTTTGTGGTATATGGAAGGTAGGTGAGGTAGAGGCTAGTGGAAAATGCCATATTTTTCCAGTCCCAACACCTTGAAACTCTACATTGATTTTATTTTTCTTGTCCCTCTCTTGTTGTTCTTCCTCAATTTCATCAGGATCATACATTGGCCTTCTTTCCCCTCCTAAAGTTTGGACCACATCCATTACCTCCACATAGAACTGGACATCCTTGGTCTTCTTGGTTCCCATGCCATGATAAGGTTATGCAAATGAAAATGAAGCAAAGTAATCATCTCCTTCTCTATTGGCTGGAAGAATGCATGCTTAATGTTTTGATACATGATATCAGCTCTCTCTTCTTCTCTCATGGTTAAATACCAAAATCCATTATGGTGGGCCTCCAGAGTTCTAGTCATCTTTCTTCCTCTTCCACAAAATGCTAGCTTGATCCACAAGTTTGTCAGCCTAATTGCCTTTGTTCTTGAAAGCTGAAGTTTCTCCTAAGTCACCAGTGTAGCTCTCTCTTCCTTTTTAGACTCTTTCATTGCTACATGAAATTAGTGCCTAATTGATTAACAATCTCAATCGCACTAATAGTGATTACTAAGAAAGGTTATTCCACCAACTCTACCAAATAGTTTACCATAGGAACAATAAAAGAAGAGGCTTTGAAAGGAACTCCATGAAAACTAAGCTCTCTAAATGGAATATCAAACTCTAGTTCAAAATATTTTAGATGAGGCTACTCCCATAGCTCTCTCACTCGCTTGACAAATCCTTAAAACTGCATTGATTTTATTTTTCATGTCCCTCTCTTGTTGTTCTTCCTCAATTTCATCAAGATCATACATTGACCTTCTTTCCCCTCCTAAAGTTTGGACCACATCCATTACCTCCACATAAAACTAGACATCCTTGGTCTTCTTGGTTCCCATGCCATGATATGCAAATGAAAATGAAGCAAAGTAATCATCTCCTTCTTCGCTAGCTGGAAGAATGCATGCTTAATGTTTTGATACATGATATCAGCTCTCTCTTCTACTCTCATGGTTGAATACTAAAATCCATTATGGTGGGCCTCCATAGTTCTAGTCATATTTCTTCCTATTCCACCAAATGTTGGCCTGATCCACAAGTCTGCTAGCCTAATTGCCTTTTTTTTTTTAAGTTGAAGTTTCTCCTACGTTACTAGTGTAGCTCTCTCTACTTTTTTAGACTCTTTCATTGCTATAGATCGTTTATGGTATTTAATCATTTGTACCACATTGTTGATGTGCTTTGAATCCTTGGATCTAAAGGAAATTTCCTTAACATAAATATTGCTAGGGAATTTCAATGTTGGCATGTAGATGGCATTAACGTCGATACTTGGAACATTGAAAATTATCCTTACATAAGAATTCCCTCCATCTTGTTGGCTTGCAACACTCTTGATGGTGGCTACATGAAATGGATCCATGATGCCATATATGGGTACTAGAACAACATCATTTTTTATATCAACCTAAATCATTCACTCTCTAGAAATGGGGATATCTTCCACATTTTTGTATGAAACCATCTCAGCGGATGGCTTGGAAGAGCTATGTCCATCTCCTGTACCAATTCCCCCTATAGCCAATCTTCTTGTAGTCTCCTCATTCTTTTGTAGAGGGTTGGCACTTAAGGTTATGTAATAGAATTTGCAGTTGATAGTTAAATTGTATAACAATTTTTTTCATGATCTTTACTAATGTTTATTAGAATTGTTGCATATTTTACATCATTGGAATCACATATTAGCTGTAACTTTTTTGAAATTTTATTATGCTATGTGCACTTTGATATGATGTAATATAATTATGGTTTCATCTCATATATTTCAATATTAGATATATAACAGAAAAATAAATTATTGCATGAAATAAATAATAACGTTTCATTTTAAATGTTCTTTTTGCAAAACACGAGTCTTCCAAAAGATCAAGATGATCCTCATCATGATATAGATCCATAAAATATTGGTTCTACCGATACAGATCACATGACAGAGGATGATGATGGCGTAGATACGGAAGACACCGAGGCTGATGGCAATGATGATGACAATGAAAATAATGACAAGGATGATGATGATGATCACGATGGTGGTGATGATGATGAGGTAGTTGTTGGTAGTACCTACCGACATTCATGATCATATAGACTGTGTCATGGATCATTCTTGATATATCGTTATGATGATGATGATCACAGTGGTGGTGATGATGATGAGGCAATTGTTGGTAGTACCCAGTGACATTCATGAGCATATAGACTACATCATCGATCACTGTTGATATATCGTTATGATGCCTCTTTTCATGGTTAGTATGATATGTATCATTCTCATGGCCTACAGTACCCTATTATTGAGTTTTATCATATTGACATCTATGATTTTCACTTATATCATTTCGACATGTACCATCTTGACTTGTATCAATTTGAGTTAAATAATTTATCATTTTTACTTATATAATTTGTACAAGTATCATTTTGACTTATGTCGAGTGTTGGACATGTATTATTTTCACATGTTATTGATCTACTGGTATATTTGACTTTTACTTGTTTTAGTTATATATGATGATGATCTTATCAGTATTGACTTGTCAATTTATATATATTAAAAGTTGTCGATGATTTTTGGATGGATATTTATTATGTATGATGATTTTAATTTACTGCTCAAGATGGATATTTTCAAATTCAATTAAATTATAGATATTTGACTCACTTGTTTTAATTATAGATGATGATCATGTTATAATAATTATCCTGTTATTTAATCATATGAGATAAATAATTAAGTTACTTACTCTATAATCATGATTTATTTAAGAGGCATCATATATTTATCTAATTAAATTGAATAAAAATATATTAAATTAATAAATGGAAGCCACAATAGAAACAAACCAGAAGAAATCTTGGAAGAAAAATTGGTAGCAAAACCGAAAGAAAACCTAGAAGAAATACCAGAAGAAAAATTGGGAGGAAAACAAGAAGCATTTTTTAGAAGCAAAAAAGGAAGCAAAACAAGAAGCATTTTTAGAAGAAAAAGTGGAAGCCAAACTAGAAGCAAACCAGACAAAATCTTGGAATAAAATTGGAAGAAAAATTGAAAGCAAACCTGGAAGAAAAATCAGAAGCAAAGTGGGAAGAAAAACTGGAAACAAAATTGGAAGGAAGACAGGAAGCAAAAGTGGAAAAAAAATTGGAAGCAAAATCGAAAGTAAACCTAGAAGAAAAATCGGAAGCAAAACTAGAAGCAAACCTGGAAGAAAAACTGGAAGCAAACCTGGAAGCAAAATTTGAAGCAAAATTGGAAGCAAAACTGGAAGCAAAACCAAAAGCAAAACTGGAAGCAAAACTAGAAGCAAAATCAAAAGCAAAATCGAAAGAAAAATTGGAAGAAAAACTGGAAGCAAAACTGGAAGCAATCCTAGAAGCCAAACTGGAAGCAAAACTAAAAGCACAAGTGGAAGAAAAACCGGAAGCAAAAGTGGAAGCAAACCAAGAAGAAAAATTGGAAGCAAAAATTGGAAGCAATACTGGAAGCAAAACTGGAAGCAACATTGGAAGAAAAAGTGGAAGCAAAAGTGGAAGAAAAAGAAGAAAAAGTGGAAACAAAAGTGGAAGCAAAATCAGAAGCAAAACTAGAAGCAAACCTAGAAGAAAAATTGGAAGCAACATTAGAAGAAAAAGTGGAAGCAAAAGTGGAAGCAAAACCGGAAGCAAACCTGGAATCAAAACTAGAAGCAAAACTAGAAGCAAAACTGGGAGCAAAACTAGAAGAAAAAATTGGAGCAAACATGGAATCAAAACTGGAAGCCAAATTGGGTACCAATTTAGGCACCATTTCCAATGTCATTTTTTGTGCTATTCTCAACGCTAAAGGAGATGCTATTGCTAGTACCAAGCTTTTGGCACAAAATCCAGCTTGAAAGTGGGTGCTAAAGATGGCATAAAATCTGGTGATGAAACGCTTTTTTGCCAACTTTTGCATCATGAGATGACTCCAATTGATGGACTCAAATACACTAAAATCTGGTGCAAAATTCAATGCTAATTGCATGTTGTGCTATTGTGATTCTTGAGCCTTGGGATAGCTAATTCTAAATTGAATTCGTGACTCTTTCAAGATAGATATGTTTTGTTGTTTATACAAAAAATCTATTTGTATGTTGTTGTGCGAGTAACATCATCATCAACAAAAGTGGCACTAGAAAGAGGACCTTAGTGGAGTCATTTGTGATATAAGCAAGCTAGATCACCAAAGAGTTGTCACTAGGTCAAGGTCTAGTGATCCTTGAGTATAATTGGTTGAGTTAAGTAATCGTAGGGGAAACGAGAGGTTAAGATCAAATTTTGTAGGCGTTGCACCAAGAAATCAAATTTTGGTTGTTCCACCTCCTATTCCTATGGATTTATTTGATATGGAATCACCAATTCAATTCCCTCAGTATCATGATCTTCCTAAAAATCTTGATAAGCTATGTCTAAAACATCAATTTCACAAAGATGCAGAAGATCATCTAAAAATATTCAAAGACATTGTTTTAGAGCCAAAATTCAACATGAATATACCATTTGTAGGCTATTTTTGTATGCTTTAGGAGGAAGTATAATTATGCTACATCGCAGAAATCCATGTAAGACTTGTTTCTGGCTAGATTCAAATTCCCTATTGATGTAACCACACTATATCATCAGTTTTCTCAAATCAAACAAGATGAAGGAGAGTTCATAATTGCATTCACTGATAGGTTTCCAAAATCATATTCTAGGTTTCAAGCACCTTACCTAGTAAATCAGTCAGCTATCATTACAATATATTATGTCATTTTGAATCCTTTGACCATGATGTTTGTAAAAAGAATTTGTTTTCCCCCAACTAACTTACCAGATGTATATGTTGAAGCCATGAGCATAAATAGAGAAATGAAACAAGTAGGTCACAAACCATTAACAAACACAAGGAATATGGTGATCAACAACCAAATACAAATAATCAATGGAGCATTGAATCATCATACTTCCTTTATGAATACTTTACTTGTCTTGCCGCAAAATGGGACGTATATGCAAAATAACTTCCATCATTAAGGAAATAACCAAGCCTTGGATATGAATCCAAGACCTACAATCATAGAGGTCAACCTAAATGGAAACTCCTTTTTTACTTAGTCTAAGGATAATGAAATGATAAAAATCCAAGATGGTAAGGAAGACATAAAAGCAATAACAACTCAATTGAAAAGATTGACTACAAAATTCACTTAATTAAGAAACCAAAACCTTTACATGCAGAGCAACATCCAAAACCAACAAAATAGGATGTACAACACTCCTAGACCATTGAGACCATGGAACACAAGTTGAATAATGGGGGATATCTTCTCCATTAGATAACCAAAACCCCACAAACAACAAAAAATCATCAAAGGTTAATTTGGTAGAAGTAGCATTAAGCAACTAGTGTAGGATTCAAAACAGTAGTGCACATGAAGAGCTAGATTATCCATAATTCAAAATTACGCTAGAAATTTGCTTAGCAAGCACATTCACTAATGAATAACCTGAATTAAGTGTACCACAAGGAAATTAACTTGTTCCAAAGGGATATGACACCTCGATGGTTTTAGAAAGTTATGTTTGTTCAAATCAAAATAAATATGATATGATATTTGAAGTAATACATTCTCATGCGAGGATGATTATGCAATTTGGAGACATGCATTTTTTTGTATTAGGATGAAAACACACTTCAAGGTGATGTTGATGAAGTTCAAGCTTTTCAATAATTTTTCTTTAGCTTAACTGTTAAAGACTCTTGCAGTAAAAAGGGATTTTCTCAAATCCTTAGAGGATATTGTCCCTAAAGATAGCTCCCCAGCTAAAGAGATTTAGTCCAAGGACACCTTACTAAAATATAAGGATAAAAACTTCACACCTCTTGTAGATGCTCATGTAGCTCTGGATAAAGGAAAAATAGAGTCTCCTCCATTTTTATTAACATTGTGAATCTCTGGTAAAAACTTCCATAATTGTTTAGTAGATTTCAGAGCTTCAACGAATATTATGCCTCTTACAATGTGCCAAACCTTAGGATTAACTCAAACTAATTCTTCTAAGAAAGTAACATTGTTAGACAAAATTGAGGTAAATATAATGGGGGAACTTATAAACATTCACATGCAATTAAAATTTGATCATAGGGTGCAACATTTTATAGATATCTAGGTAGTAGATATTCTACACATATATGGGATGTTTCTTAGTAGAGATTGGTCAAAAAATTTAAATGGTTATATGGCCACCAATTTCTCACATTTGTGGTTACCTTGGAGAGGAATCCCAAATCAAATTAGGATAGAGAGGGAACAAAAAATGAAGCATGTGATTACATAATATAACCAAAACAATGAAAACCTTTATGTAGATGTCAAACAAGGGGTTTATAATCTCATAACTAAAGAGGTTCAAATTACGGAGATATTTATGTGTCATTGAAGTGTCAATTATCAATTTTCTCTCGATATAGATATGCTAATCAAGTCTAATTATGATTATTTTGAAGGAGAAGACTATTTCTTAGATAAGTTTCAAAAAATTATGTCGAAAGAAGCTACAAAATTCAAGAAACAAAGTGTATCATTGAGGGATACATTGTTATAGTGATGGTGTAGGCTGCATAACTCCTCACATTCTAAAATGGCATGCTTGATGTTCTTAGAAGTGATGAGGAGAGAAGAGTTTCACCTAAATCATGAAGTTTCAATTAGAAAAGGTCTTGAACAAGAGGTTAATGTGAATGAAAACTTGAAGATAGTAAATAATGATAAATTGGTTGATCATCTTGTTCAAGAGAAATTTAGGAAAATAAGTGAAACCTTGGGTGAAGCAAGATAATTTATAAAAGTTAAACTTAATGATGAAAATCAAATAATTCTTAAAATTCCAAAGTCCAAAGACATGAATAATTAGATGTGGACTCTCATTTTTTATGGTTCAAAGTCTAAATAGGGAGTTGGAGTAGGATTCAAGCTAGTAAGTCTACATGAAAAATCTTATTTAGTTGTATATAGATTGAAATTTCATTGTACCAACAATTTTCTTGAGTATGAAGCCTTAATCCACATATTATTGATAGCATTAAAAAAGAAAGTTAAAATACTAAGTCTTTGGAGACTCAGAACTTGTCATGAGACAAGTTAGAAAGCAATATGTCTATCATTATAAATGATTATCAAATTATAAACATCGAGTGTGGGACTTGATTGAAAGTTTTGATGCCTTCAATACTACACACATTCCATGAAAACTCAATCAAAAGGTTGATGCCTTGGTCAATACCACTAGTACCTTAGAGTCATTAGAAATATCAAACCTAAAAAGGTTTTCGATAGACCTTGAATTGGAACATCACCAATTTGACTTATATTTCATGTTTTTTGTTCATTTTTAGTAAGGACGTGCATATTTTAGAGGTTTGTAGTGTTGAAGAAAAATTAAGGCCATTCTTGATCATAAATCCTGCATGACTATAAATTATTCATCCTAGTAAAACAACCAATTTTTTGCACTATTTTTGGGTGCATTTTGAAGCTATCTCATTGGTGAATGATTAAATTCTTTAAAATGTTACACTATTTTGTATGTAGCTATGAGATATTTTGGTGAAGTACAAATAGTTTTCTACTTCAATTTACACGTCTTTCAATATGTACATGTGCAATATCTAAAGAAATTAAATTTCTTAGGCTCTTTCCTCTCTTTTAATCTCTTGCAATTTATTTTGGATGAAGTAGTTTAGAGTAATGTGGAAAGTGATGCATGCATAAATTTTCAAGATTAATAGAATTACTTAAAATGTCTAAGCATATATTCTCAAATACCTATAAGTCCCTCATGTGAAAACAATAATTAAATAATGAAACTTGAGTGAACCTAGTAAGTCAATGGTTGACATTATCGAGCCTTTGGATAGCTAATTATTAATTGAACTACAACTCCTTCAATATAGATAGCTTCATTTGTTTATACAAAAAAAATCATTTGTATGTTGTTGTGTGAGTAACATCATCATCAATAGGTGTAAATTCTAGGGGATGCCAATAATCACCAAGACATGCATTCGAAGAAGATGAAGAAATAAAATTATTGATGACATCATTGATTGATTGCATCAATGATGGTGTAACCTACTTTGGAGATGATGAAGGAATGATATTGCAAAGTTTCATAGAGGAATTAGGTCGATGCCCAAGATCCATTTTCTAAAAATAATGTAAGGGATCTAGATAAAATTTTCTTGTATATATTTTATTACTATGAACAAATTTTATATATTGATGTAAATAAAAAATAATCACACCCATGTCATGAATCTAAAATCTAATAAGTAGTTAGATGATAAATCTCTAGGCATCACATATATCATGGTGATCAATACCATAAGGCCCAACTCAATAGTTGATGTTACCATACCACCATGTGGTACCTTGTCAAATTTATCCCTTCCATAAAGCTTTGTGTGAGAAACTTTTAACCTAGGAAGAAATTTTGGAGACATTCCATGGCTAATTATAGAGCCCCGAGCGTGATGATTTACTTGTGAGTTCTATAAATCCCATTGGGATATAACTTTTAATGATATTTACAAAGTCTATTTAGAAGCATGTAATTCAAAATTATGAAGAAATATTATCAATAAATAAAATACCAAAATTATACCTAAGGTTATAGATTTGAGGGATATTTGTAACTGGTGCCCAATCACCTTACTCAATACATTTTATAATATAATTTCCAAGGATATTTCTCTCAAGTTATCCCATCTTCTCTCTTCAATTTTTTTCCTTGAGAAAACTAGATTTATTGAATTCATATATTCTTGATAACATCATTGTTGTATGGGAAGGAATGGAGTGGGCTAGACATTATCAACAATAAGCTATCTTTGTCAAAACTTAATTTTATAAAGCTTATGATTGTATTGAGTGGATATTTATTCTTTTAATTCTTTATAATTTAGGTTTTGGCCTTAAAATTATTAAATTTGTTCAAAAGTTTTTTTCTAATGCCTTTTCTTGCATCACTAATGAGAATCAATCTTTTTATTTTGGGATTTCCACTTTATATGTTAGGGATTCCCTCTTTCCCCTACAATCTATGTTTTGGCTGCTAAAGAATCTGATTATCTTTTGGTTCATGTTGTGTCATCAAAATTGGTCAAAGGTATAATTATTCCTAATGCTACTCAACAATGTGCTAGTGGTCATTTTTTTTGTGACACTTTTCTCGCACTTCTATAGGATGAAAGCAATGTCTAACATGTTCTTAAATGTCTAACATGCTCTTCAATGTTTAGACACTTTCTATTTAGCTTTTAGTTCCATTATTCAATAGAAAAAATCTAATGTTATATGCAATCTTTTTTGCCTAAGCCTACTTGGCTTAATTATTTTGGTTGTAAATAGATAGATCATGGATATTTTTCTAGGTTCCTAATAATTCCTCTTGTCTTTCAATATTCCCCCTATTCTTTAAGTAAATTTATCATTAACTAGGTGGAAAAATAGTTGGCTTATTATATTATTAAGCCTCTGCCTTGTAGAACATTTCCAAGTTTGTTCTAAAACTCTTGTTGCCACCCATGCCTATTATTCTTTGTGTTGGGTGCCTTCTAATGATTCACATAAAAAGATAGAAAATTTCCTTAGGGATTGCTTATGGTATTTTTTAGAACAAGGTTAAGGCTTTCATAGAGTCATTTGTTAGTTTTATTATCTCCCTCATGACTCTAGTGGACTTTGTCTTAACATTCAATGAGAGGGTACAAGTCTATATGACAAATTGATAATTACAATCCTAGAGAGAAACAAATATTATAAAATTTTATTTAGACATTATATTTTATTAGATTGCATGGTCATAAAGCCTAGATAGATCTCGGTTTACATTCAATCCTCATCATGAAGGATTTTTCTGAAATTTAGGGTACTTTTGTGATAAAAAAATGTATGAAAAGCCTTAGAAGCAATCCAGTCATGGTTTATATAGAGTGCAAATAATTTCTACATGGGTCTACCTATTGGTCAATAGTCTCTTTAGGGATCTCATGTGGTCACTTGCTAAGATAAGCCCCTTGCTAAGGTTCTTTGGTTTCATGTTCTAAATTTTTTTAATAGAGGTATCAAGGGTCTTCTATATTTTTTTTCAAGATTCCATTAAGAACATTCTTTCATGGCTTGAGGCTAAAGCTAAATACAAACTTACCAACCAAGATTTTGAATCCTTTTAGACTATTTTTTACTCTATTATTATATAAATACCACATAAAATAAAAAACTTGTGTTTAAAACCATGATGGAAAGATTCAAAATGGTTTCTTGATACACCATTTTGTATTTACAAACTTGATGGAAGATATACTTTGGTTTCACCATATTTGCAAAATAATAATAATGATAAATGAGCTCTTAAATCTTCCATTGTCCAATGAAAACACAAATTTTAGACTATTTGGTTGGCTATCCTTGGATCAAATCTTTCTCATTTTGCTTGGTTTACTTTGTGGCAAGGCCTTCCTATTGGTTCTAGGTTGATACATTTGGGAGTTACCAATCCTTGTTGTCCTTTTTGTGGACACTAGGAGAGTTATGAAATGTCTCTTCTACTTTTTTCCCAACACTTAGGTGGCTTGGACTTGGATTCATGAATTTTTCAAGCCTTGTTGGTTTGAGCCTTTTTCTTGGCACATGATCCTACTAGGATATTGGCCCAAAATTCCTACAAAACTTACCTAGATATGACATGTTTTTAGAAATAAAATCTAATTTATCACTTGGAAAGATAATTTTTTTCCCTATTTTTGGATGTATTGTTGATACTCGATTATGTTGGCAATAGATACTATGAATATCATTTGGTGTTGTCATTGATGGTAACCCTAGTCATGATTAGATCCATGCATCATCATTTGATCATACTGGAAGTTAGATTGCAAACAGATAAGGAAGAACAAAGCATCCAGCAGTTTTGTGTTCATCGATTCACATGAAGATTTTTTATTAATATTTTGTGTTGCGTATCTTAGGGAAAGTTGATTGATGTATGCTTTCTTTTATCTGTGAATCTCAGTGCCTCATATTGATCCATGTGCGAGTTAGAAGATCTAGTTGGCTAATTATTTGCTTTATTAGTACAGAAGCTGACTTCATGAATGTAACATGTCACGGATGTTTGGGAAATAATTGTTTAAATATTTTTGTGTTTGTACATGCTAATGTTGATCATTTATATGCTATAGCCAACTTTTTTTGGTGTCCATTAAGGATTACTCATGATTTGAGCCGACAGTTTGTAAATGTTTTCATATATTATTGAAGCTGACTATGGGCAATTAATTCTTAGTCGTGGATATATATAAGAGATCGTTCATATCATTTTGAGATGTGAATGAAGTGTGTTGATGCGAATTGTGAATCAGAGTAGAGCAAAAGAGAAATAATGCATAGTTTCACTTGTGCATAAAGGATTTTTGTTGCGAGTCTAAGCAGAACAGAGCAGAAGTATAGAATTAGTTTGAAAGATAGAAGATCAATTGTTGTGCCTAACCAAAACTATAATCAAGAATATGTAGATGCTATTTTCTCAATTCAAATTCTCAAATGGATTTAATCTTATTTTCTTTGTAAGACAGTGAGTCTTCTTTGAGCAATGAGCTCTAGGTAGTGTGCTCGAACGCAAGTGCATTCCCCATATTGTAAGCTTCATTTGAGTATACTCATATCATATTGTGGATTGGCCATCCACCGTGGTTTTTCCCCTAATAGGATTTCCACATAAAAATTCCTGTGTTATGATGTTGTGGTTGTTTGTTTTATGTTCATGCATATTTCTTTTGAATGAATGTTTTAATGCTTGAAGGATTAGATCAATAAAGTTAGAAATTGCAGAACACTGATTCACCCCCCCTCTTAGTGTTGCTTGATTCCAATAATTGGTATCAGAGCTAGTTCCTTAGAAGAAGAAGTCTAGAACAACTTGGGGAGATCTTGGAAAGTGTTTCAATGGATTCAAGAAGTCTTCAACAATAAATTATGGTAGCTCTAGATGATCTTGATCAGTCAAAATCTGAAGTTTAGAAATTTCAAGCAAACCTCATGGATGTTGAGAAATTCATTGAGTCATTGAAAGATAAAATCAATAAGTCTAGGGAGAAGAGAAAGGAACTCTATGACCAGATTAAGCAAAATGATAGTAAAAGCATTGAAGATGAGCAACTTAATCAAGCCCTGAAGGAAAAGACAGAAGAATGTGAAAAGCTTACCAGAGATAATACAGTCCTAAAGCATGAAATGGAATCTATCATGATGAGGATGACCAAGGAGGTTGAAGATAGAAAGAAGAATGAAGAGGAGCTTGCATAGTCTCTGAAATAAAAATCTGAAGTATGCAATTATTTGGACAATGAATTGGAACAATCTAAAACTAATGAGGAAGTACTTGAAAAATAGATTGATGATCTCAGAGATGAACTTGCTACTACAATTGAGTACAAAGAAAAGTTCAAATTTAGCTCAGCCAAGCTTGATGAACTGATTAACAGTTAGAGGACAAATGGTGACAAGTGAGGTCTTGGTTATGAAGAAGGATAAAGTTCTAGATACGAACAAATGAGACCTAGGCAAGAAAATCAGATAAATAGAGTTGGAAGAAATCTAGTAAGATAACCTAATGCTCAAAGATTCAATGGTTGTTTTACTTGCAATAAATTTGGTCATATGGCTTCTCAATGTCAAAATGGGATGAATCCAAGTGGTCCATCATTCTCAGGTCAGTGCTTTAATTGCAATAAGTTTGGTCACAAGTCAAATGAATGCAAAAATGTGATGAACAACTTTCATAGAAATGTAAGATGTTATACATACAATAGATTTGGCCATACTGCTAACCAATGCAGAACAAAAGAAAATTAGTGGAACAACTGGTTTGGACAAAAAAATGTTGTGTGCTATAACTGCAACAAATTTGGTCACATTGCTAGATTTTGTTGGAACAGAAAATGTCCAATAAATCAAAGGAGAAACATGCAATGTAAGGGAAAATGAAAAGTCACTGCAGATGTGATCAGGAAGCAAATGCAGAATAAATGGGTGAAGAAAACTCCCTCTAATGAAGAAAATACACTAGCACCAAAATTTTCTTCTAGTAATTCCTTCGAGAATTAGTTTCAGGCCTTTGGCCTATGGGGAGCTATCAAGCAAATCTCTTAACCCCCTACCGGTAACTAACACCAGGATGTGGATAAGTTTAGTAAGTGCATTAATGCTCTATAGATGTTGTTAAAACTATTGGAGAGAATATTATGCAATATTGGAGATCCGTAGAAGAACTATCTATCACAGCGCATGGAAATAGTGTAACTGGATGAGTTAGGGTAAAAGCATTTATTGCGATAAAAAGGGTTAAGTGTGTGAGTGATAAAAGGTCATTTCTATCTTTCATTAGTCACTTTGCATTTTGAAGAAAAGAATTTTGCTCTGAGGTGAACCTTGGCGAATTGAGGAAAAATTCAAGTGTGAAGAAGCTTTCAGCAATCAAATTGTGATCTAATGTAAAGGTAATTATCGAAAAAACCCTACAAATTTGTGAATTGGTGAAAATGGCTACTCCTTTGGTAGTTGAAATCAAGGACAGACCCCATGCCAAATTCAAGTGGCATCCTTTCAAGTTTGTTGAGACCAAGCCCTTAGGTGTTTTTTCATCTATTTTGTATGGTGTCTTACACACTGAAGATATTAGGGTATATATTCATGAAAACATTGAAGAGCTAGGAAGCTCACAGATGTTGAATTTGTATAACAATCACATTATAGGAGAAGATTTATGTGTCAAGCCAGAATTTAAAACCCTAGAAGATAATAAATTTACACAAATTGTTAAATTCCCCATGTTTAAAGAGAGCGAATGGGTCTGTTACATCTTGAGTCGAGTTCATGATGAATTCATATGGTTAAGTATACCCTTGAAGATTACGAAGGAGGCTATAAGTGTCATTAC
Organism: Sequoiadendron giganteum; assembly: GCA_007115665.2. Taxonomy (NCBI): domain Eukaryota; kingdom Viridiplantae; phylum Streptophyta; class Pinopsida; order Cupressales; family Cupressaceae; genus Sequoiadendron; species Sequoiadendron giganteum. The sequence continues at coordinate 306,912,037 of CM021108.1, read as the reverse complement.
AGGTTTAAATTCTTCTAGTGGATTACTGATTTTGAAGTTCGTAAGGAATCAAATGGTGACTGATGCAACAGGTTCAAAATATGATCGAAGAGCCATGACAATCGAAGATATCATTGAAATGGATGTAAAATTTGCATTGATGATCATTGGTTATAGGATATATCACTCAAGTCGGGACAATTTTGTGTCTGGTACAACCATTTATGTAGCCTATCAAATGGTAAAGGAGAATGTAGACTATGATCTTTGTGAATTGCTCAGGAGTCAGCTAATGGAAAATCTTGGTAAGATAAAAAAGGACAAGAAAAATTCCTTTAAGTATGGTAACTTGTTGTTATGTTTATTCTTCTATTTCATAAAAGAAGTTTTAGGAGTTGGAAAATTCCATTGGCAAGGCGGTCAAACTGTAGCTGTTCAGATTAGAGAAATGTTGTATGGAATTGGAAATAGTCAAACCAAAAGAACTACAATTTGGGGATACTTCAAGAATTTTCAGAATATGATGCATGCCAGAGAAAGAATTCCTACCTCTATTGTGGAGAAATATAAGGATACTATCTACTTTATGGTAGACATTGATCAATGCATGATGGAAGTTGTTGATCCTAGAATAGTTTAGATCATGCCAATGGATTATGAAGTTGAGGAGAACATTCTAGAAATGTATGCACAACATTTACTGAATAAGCCTCTGGATTCGATAGAAGAGAGATTTGGTACTTATGCAAAAAATAATATATGGGTACACAATGAACTTAGAAAACCTATGATAGTCAGAAGAGTTAGAAAAGAATTGGAAATCCTTGTAGAAAGAATGGGTATATCTATAGAAAAAATAAAAGAAGCTAGAAGGAAGAGAGAAGAAGCTGAAGCAGAAAAAGAGCCAGCAAAAATTGAATCTACTAGTCCAGTAGCACCATCTACCTGAGCTAGGTCAATAAGAAGCTCTACATCTTGACATGCCCCTACAGTAAAGCCAATTCCTGTGCAAACTCAAGTGAAGACATCCGGTAAGGAAGGAAAAGAAAGAAGGATAAAAGAAAAAGAGTCTATGTGGAAATCTTTGAAGATGAAGAAACAAAATCTGATGAGGGAGTTAGAGAAATCAAGAATCAACATACTAAGGTAGCAATAGTTACTAAAATAAAGCCCTCTAATGAAGAAGAAAAAGCAAAGAAGAAGGAAAAATTTGACAAACCAAGTATATTAGTAGAAGAAGTTGAAAAATATTTGGTCAAGGATGGAAATCTTAAGCCACTTTGTAAATGGTATGAAACCTTTGATAAATCTGGCCAAAGAACTCTTGAGGAGGCAACAATAAAGAATTTGAATATTTTCAATAAAGTTCTTATTGAAATAATGCCTAATTTACCTAAAATCTTGTATGAGATTTTGGAAATGAGAAGAGTAAATGCTAGATCGAAAGAAGAGAAAATGAGAGAAAGAATTCTTGTTGAGTTATGTCCAGTGATATCTATGGAAGAAATGAAGGCAATCTTGAATAAAGCTAAAAAGGAATTCAAGAGAAAGACAACAATGAACAAGCTCATTATTGGTCAGACTAAAGAAGTTGCAGAAGAAACTGAACAAATTCTGAGAAAAGTTATGTTAACTAACAAAATTGATGTTGTCACTGAAGAAGTGAATGTTGAAGGTATTGCATCTAATCCACTGAATGAAGAGTTAAATGATGATACAACTGAGGATACTTAGATTCCTCTTGTTTTGGATAATACAGAAATACCTATAAAGATTGATGCTCCTGAAATTGTATTGATTGAGAAAGTTGAGATTCCTGAAGATAAGCAAGAACCTGTAGTTGAGGAAATAGTGGTTGAAGAAAATAAAGTTGATGTGAAGGAAATTCTAGTGGAAGCAAGAGACACTATAGAGGCAGTGATGAAATTTTTGGTAGAACAAAAGGAAGAATTTGATCTTGAATTGGTTGAAGGTCTTTTCAACCTATCCACTTTGTCTCCAATTCAGAAAATGAAGGTTGCATCATTTTCCCAAGCGAAGGATATAGAAGAACTGTTGAAGTCTCACATTGAGGACAATGAACTCTTAAATATTGCATCTGGAGTTATGGAGAAGATAATGCCTACTCATGTCAAAGATCCAACCAGTTCCTCCTCCAGTGAACTAAAGAAGCTCATCAAATCTGTAAGTACTCATTTCGAGTCTCTTGAGAGGTCAGCCATGGTTAAAATTTAGAAAGAATTTGATGCCAAAAGGTTCAGTAGTTTGAAATCAATGATGGCTAAAGATAAAACTTTGTTAGCCACCTATGTGAAGAATAGTCAGAGTGCTCTATCTTAAGGTGGAAATATCTATAAGTCATGTTTGTCATTGTCTAAATTTACTAAGGTCAATGAAAAGAAGGTTAAGGATCTTGAAAAATAGTTAGCTATTATTTATGAAGCTTTTGATCCTTTAGCTGGTGGTGTTGGAAAGTTAGAAGGTGAGGTGATATCTCTACTTGACAAAATAAGGTGCTTGAAGCATGACAATGATAGAATTGTGGAAAGAGCATGTGAACTTAGAGGCATAATTGGTTTGAAGATATAAATAATGTCAAGTGCATTAAAGAAAGTCAAAGATGCTAAGGCAGTTGGTGTTCCAATGAACCTTGAGTCTGCAGAGACACAATCCCACTTGGTTTGTGGTCACATAACAATTTTGGAGAGTCTCAAAAGGGTTTGGGACACAAATTTGACTCTGTTGAAGAAATATTTTGTAGATATTTTCAAGTTTATGTAAGTTGAAGAAGCCTGTTTGTACATAAGCAATTTGTTCATAATAGTTTTGTTTGATTTTTGATATGTGGATTCTTGCCTTTGCCATTAATGTCAAAGGGGGAGAATAGTAGAGTGAAAAATGTATAATTATCTCAGGGAGAGTTTTGTTTTTGAAATTTTGAAGAATGGCAATGTAAATGATGTTGGTACTGATCCGACACTTAGTCATTTTTCACTAAGTGTTTCCATCAATGCCAAAGGGGGAGATTTTTGGCAAGAGACATTATGAATATCATTTCATTTTATCATTGATGGAAACCCTGGTCGTGATTGGATCCACACATCATCATTTGATCATACTGGTGATCAGATTGCAAATAGTTGAGGAAGAATAGAGCATCTGGCATATTTATGTTCATCAATTCACATGAAAAAAATTTGTTAATATTTTATGTTACTTATCTTAGGGAAGTTTGATCAATCTATTATTTTTGTTATCCATGAATCTCAGTGCCTCGTATTGATCCATGTGTGAGTTAGAAGATCCGATTGGCTAATTCTCTATTTTATTAGTACAAAAGCCGACTTCATGAATGTAACATGTCACGGATGTTTGGGAAATAATTGTTTAAGTATTTTTGTATTCGTACATGGTGATGTTGATCATTTCTATGCTATAGCCAACTTTGGTTGGTGCGCATTAAGGATTACTCATGATTTGAGCCGACAGTTTGCAAATGTTTTCATATATTGTTGAAGCCGACATATGGGCAATTAATTCTTAGTCATGGATATATAAGAGGTCGTTCATATCATTTTGAGATGTGAATGAAGTCTTTTGATGTGAATTGTGAATCAGAGCAGAGCAGAAGAGCAATAATGCATAGTTTCACTTGTGCATAAAGGATTTGTGCTGCGATTCTGAGCAAAACAAAGCAGAAGTGCAGAATCAGTCTGAAGGACAAAAGATCGATTGGTGTGCCTAACATAACTATAATCAAGCATATGTAGATGCTATTTTCTCAGTTCAAATTCTCAAATGGATTTAATCTGATTTTCTTTGTAACATAGTGACTCTTCTTTGAGTAGTGATCTCTAGGCAGTGCATCTAAATGCAAGTGCATTCCCCATATTATAAACTTCATTTGAGTATACTCAGATCATATTGTGGATTGGCCATCCACCGTGGTTTTTCCCCTAATAGAGTTTCCACGTAAAAATTCCTATTTTATGGTGTTGTGGTTCTTTTTTTTATGTTCATGCATATTTCTTTTGAATGAATGTTTTAATGCTTGAAGGACCAGATCAATAAAGTTAGAAATTGCATAACATCGATTCACCCCCCTCTCAGTGTTGCTTGATTCCAACAAATTCTCCATGAATTATAAATCTATGATTTGTTCTAATATGCTAATGTAGATACAAGTGCAAGCTAATAATTTTTTTCTTGAATTTGGTCATTTATAGGTGCTTCTTGACCATTCGAGTAACATGCCTTGTACAATTACTAAGTATCCATTGACCTCTCCTTTCAATAGGTTTCAATCCCCTTAGGGGATGTTTACATGGTAGGAATCATAATGCCCATAGACATGATTCTCATGACTCATGTTTCTTGGCAAGATCAATGTAGTGTCATTGGATGGGCCTAGGCTTCTTATTATCATTCAAAATCTTCTCAATCGTGTGATAGAGACACCTTTAATTAGTTTGATAGTAGCAAGTTTCATTGTCTTGCCTTGACTATTTATCCTCCTAGGTTTCTGATCAACCTCCTGATAATGAACATACTGATGATGACACTCTTATAGGTTGGGAATCTATCCTAGATGGTCAATATATTCTTGATGTGTGAAAGAAATTAAATTTTCATGACCTACCTATTGCTGAATTAATAGCTCCTGCTAATTAGTAACTTTATATTTTGTTATCTATTATTTTACCTTGCATAAACTATGGGGTGTGACTATTTCACCCACTTTTTTGTATATTATAATATATTTTAAAAATATATATACAATTAATATAAATGATACTATTTCATTTAAAAATCATCCCACCAAGTTAAAACCTTTATGGAAGCATTAAGTGTTTTTTTTTTTGAAAAATGGCACAAATAAGCAAGAACAAAAAATTGGCAGATGATGGTAATTGATAAGTGCATGAATGTGTAATTGCTTGTGATGAAGGGATGCATACGTAGGATAAGTGTAGTGTCTAAATGATACACCCAAACACTAGTGAGGATGAGGCCATTGTTGACTCAAAACTATTTATTGAAGTGACCAAATGAAACTATAGTAGATAAACAAATGACAAAGGAAACAAATATAATTGTATGGGTGATCGGCCCTAAACAACCTAGGGAAGCCATTAGACAATGGGAAAAAAATAGTTGGGATTTCCAATTTTTTCTAAAATTGATACCAATTTTTTTCATTGTAGTATTTTAATCCAAGGAAGAATTGGAAGTGATCCTCTACTATTTAGTGTCAAATTCACTTACAGAAAGAAGTTGGGTTGCAACATGGAGCATCCAGAGGGCTTGTGGGTGAACTTCCCAACCAAGGACCCAAATCTTCACAAGACGCACTAGAGATGGATAAAACCATGCATACCTTGGCCAACCTAAAAAAGGAAAAACAAAACACAAGTGAGAATGTGATGGGGGGACATTGACAGTGTTAGAAAACAACTCCACCTAAGACAATGCTATGAATTTTCCAAATGAATTTGAAGAGTGGTCATTGGATGATTTGGGGGAAGAAGAGGAGATTAAAATTTTGGACCCCAAATTGTTGGACCAATCTACATCCAAGATTCTGAGATTGAATCTAAATGTTACAAAGAGAATGGGTAGGAAACCAAATGCCAAGCAAAGGGCAGAAGACACTGCTGTTGGAGGCCAAACATCCATAAAAAAATTTCTAACTACTAAGGGAGGAAAACCCTCCCTTAGGGCACAATGAAAATGACAAATTGGAATGTTAGGGGCCTCAACACCCTTAACAAATGATGCTTGGTGAAGTGTCACTCATAAACAATGAGCTCTAACATAGTACTCTTTCAAGAAATAAATTACACCAAGAAGGGAAATCCTTTTAAAAACAATTAGATGGTCAGGATGGTAGATTTGAGTCTGCTAAAGGTGCATTGGGGGGCTTGGGATTTGTTTGGTGTTTGCAAGAGTTTATATTTTAAGACCTTCATGAAGCAAAATCATGGCTATCCCATCGCTTCATACACATCACATCAACACTCTCATTTATGCTCATTAATGTCTATGGACCAAAAAAAGTAGAAGATAAGATGAAGGTATGGCTAGATATATGTGATTTAATTTTTTACTTCAATTGTAATGAAATCATAGTAGTAGGTGGCAATTTCAACTCAATCTTAGCGTCAAGTGAGAAGAAAGGGGGTATCATCCATATGGACCAGCAACATGAGGAATTTAGATAGTTCTTATGCAATAATAACCTAAACAAAATACAACCTAAAAAATGTCATATTTACATGGACAAACAGGTGAAAAGGATTCACTTGTATTGTTGAACACCTAGATAGGTTCTTGATTTTTTCAAATTGGGATAACTCCCCATAATATTTGATTACATGATCCTACCAATCTTAGGATCATATCACTTCTCGATTACCCTCAATATAGAAAAATACCATGCCTTGGAATGATGCCCACTCAAATTTGAAAAAATGTGATTGCAAGATGAATCACTGAAAGGCTTAATAGCTAAATGGTGGGCTCTAGTAGTGGTCCCCAAAGGGTCCAAAATGTTCAATTTTTTGAAAAAAATGATAATAATCAAACAAAATCTCAGGGAATAAGAGTTGTTTTAAAAACATATTCAGGAAAAAATAATTAATTGAAATAGAACTGCAGGATATGAACCAAAAGATAGTTACTCATGAGATGACAACACTAGAATATGAAAAGTAAAATGAGCTAATGACACACTCAGATTTCCTAACTAGAGGAGATAGAGGTCTAAGTCAAGGGAAACATGGCTCAAAGAAGGTGACCTCAACACCAATTTTTTTTACAAATCCACAAAGATTAGAAGAGCTCGAAACAAGATCATTTTGATCCAAATGGAAGGTGGCAAACAGTTAAACAAACTAAAGGATATCTAGATTGGAGGGATCAACCACTTTCATAACATCCTTCCAAGTGTGGATGCTTCCAAACTAAAGGGCACTAAAGAATTTTTAAATTCTATCTTGACTTTGGTCACAGAGGAAGACAACCAATGATTGGTGGCACCAATAATAAAGGATGAAGTGGCATAGGAAAATTTCTCCATGGTGCCTAACAAAGCTCCTATCCCTAATGGGTTTCCACTAGTCTTCTACCAAGCTTTTTGGGATACAATTTTTGACCAACAAAAGTTCTAGAATATACTAAAAGATATAAATACTACACTGATTACCTTGATCTCAAAGAAGACTTCTCCAACCTCATTCAAAGATTTTCAGCCAACATCACTATGCAACACAGCATATAAGTCCATCTCAAAAGGTAACATAAAACATACAAACAAATTCTTCCCAAAATTATTTTAGAGGACTAGAGTGGGTTTACACTTGGTCAAACCATAATTGATGGAATTATCGTTGCACACGAGTTTGTCCACTCCACCACCATTTTGAATTAGAGCAACATGATTGTCAAACTGGATATCAACAATGCTTATGACAAAGTGAACTAGAGATTTCTAATGAAAATAGTAGAAAATTGGGTTCAAGAAAGAATGGCTATCATGGATTTTTAATTGCATATCAACTGTGAGGTACTCTATTCTAGTGAATGACTCATTGTGTGGGTTCTTTAAATCAACAAGAGGGCTCAGAAAAGGAGATCCAATGTCCCCTTCCTCTTTGTTATCATGGAAAAATATTTAGGGAGGGCTATCAAGTATTGCACCAACTAGGGCACATGGATGGGGGTGAAGGTGGTAGATTTGCTCCAAAATATTACTCACCAACAATTCACAAATGACACAATACTCTATGGTAAATCTAAGGTACAAGAGGCATCCACTATCCATACCCTCTCAAAAAATTATGTTGCTACATTTGGAAAAATAATAAATAAGGAAAAGTCAAGTATCTTCTTCTTTAATACCAAAATTTCTACACAAAGGTGTATAAAAACAATCTTAAATTTTAAGATAGAAGAATTACCATTCAAATATCTAGGGGTACCTTTATTTAAAGGAGTAATTAAATCCAACCTATAGGAAGACACAATTAAAAAAATCATAAACAAAGATACATCTTGGAAGGGGAAGTGGCTCACATTTGTTGGGAAAATATTGATGATCAAGGTGGTCTTATCTGCCATTCCTATTTATCAACTCTCAAGCACACAAATTCCAAGGAAAGCTAAGGACCAACTAGGGAGTATAGTGAATAAATTTTCATGGGAAGTCTCAAACAAGGAAAAGTGAATCCCCCTAATTGGATGGAAAATTGTTTGTAAGGGGAAGGAGTATGGTGGGGTGGAAATTAAACAAATTGAAAAACAAAATATTTCTTTAGGAGCAAAGCTAATTTGAAGGGTGTATAAAGACTGCTCTACATAATGGTTCCAAATATCAAGGAAAAAGTATATGGACAATAATGCCCAAGAAAGGATCCTTACTAATACCAACCCTCCACATGGTTCCAATATGTATAATTTCATGTTAAAATGTAGATACCTTATTATAGATCACATATCTTGGGTAATCAACAATGGAGCCAAAGAAAAATTCTAGGTGGGCTCATGGAACTCTCATCCACTGTTATTTGATCTACCATTTATAAATACGATTATGGACCAAATACAAGATTTCTCAAATGCATAATTGAAGGCCTTCTAAATGCCCTATTCAGCTCTGGGTTTGTGCAATTTGCAAAAATTTGAAGCACTAAGAATCCCAAATAATAATAAAATTAGATTGTTGGAAGAACTCAACAAATGTAGTGTGGTGCCAAACACAAATGAGAACATTGTCATATGGACTAGTTTGAAGAGTGGGAGTTAATCAGTGAAGATGGGCTAAAATTTCTAAATTGTACTTGAGCAAGCTATGGATTGGTTGAATGATTTGCGTTGGAGTAAATGGACACTCCCAAATGTTGGGTGTTTATGTGGGCTTCCATCCATAAATGAGCCCCAACTATTGTAATGACGTAGAATTGCACCTAGGGGAAATTCCACATTTTTGCATCTTTCCTAGCATTTATGACACCTTAGAAACATTAATGGCAAAATCCCATTAGTCAAAATTTCACGATTCTAACTCCATGTGGACACAAGGCAGAACAATAAAAGCTTGACAAGGCATTTCCCAAAAACCTAAGCTCTGGACACTTGTGTGGCGCAGGGACGTCCATGCGACATGCTAGAATTCTGATAGTTTTTTGAGTTTGAAACGGTGAATCTAGAACCCTGACCCTTGTGACACATGTCCTAGTGGTTAGGTCTCGAGTGAAATGGCTCTGTGCTGCCCTTGAATGCATTAAAACCCCCTTTTTGGCCCTCATTTTGGGGTTGGAAGTCATCATTTGAAGCATTATCACTACTTTCTCTAGTCTTGGGTAAGTTATATCCTTGAGTAGCAGCACTTTTATAGGCGAAGCCATGCTAGACTGAGGTCCCTCCAACAGCTACTAGCTCTCAAGAAAGCACATAACGGTGTGCCCGTGTGCTCTAGAAGAGGGTCTTGACCTGTGGGTAACACTCTTTCTCCCTATCACTCTTTCTTACTATTTCATTTGCTACTTTGTGGTGTGGGCTCTACCCTAAAGTGGGTTTGTTTTCATCATGCACTTTGTTTACTTCCTTTACACTCTTTTCCAAAATTGGTTGTCCATGGAGGTGGGAACACCAAAATGGGGGTCTAACTGAGGTAGACCCCTATATAGCCCCAACCTTTTCCCTTGATCTTTTGTGTGCAGGTTACGAATGGAAGCTTGGAGTAAATATTTAGACGCATGAGGGTAACCTTGTTTTAAGTTCTCTTGTATTTATCTTTAATTTCTAGCTCTTTGTAAATTATTTGGTCCTTCGAGTTTCTAACCTGAGTCAAGAAGTGAGATTTAGTTTCATCCGCTTGAGCTCCTGAGTTCTTCATAGCTTAGGACACCAACGCATCTTGTGGACAACAGTGCGTCGCGCTGGTGTCCTAAAACTGTGCTGCCATCTTTTGGCCGAGAGCTCCTCAACCAGAGATAAAAATATGAAAGTCTTGCTCTTTGGGGACCTTAGGTTATTTTCCCACTTTTCTTCACAATTTCATCGATTCTTTTAGTTTGAGGTGTATAAGGGCAGTTCGTTCCCTAGTGATCTCTTGAGAATAAAGAGACTTGTGTGTAGTGAATCCCTCTTATATCACATTTTGGTGAACCCAGCGTGAACCGTCAGATCCGTTTTCATAATGTTGCATAGTCGTAAGGATTCTTTCTCTGAACAAGATTTTGATATGTTGGAAGATGCTCTCGATGATTTCTTAGAAGCACTCTCCCTATCTATAAATATTTTAAACAAACTCCTTCCTTGCCAGTTGAGGAGTCGATAAATGTGGTAGTAGTTTCTATGGCTCCTCCAAGCCCTAAGAAACCTGTCATTTATGTGACCCCAGCCGAGCCATTCCCTAGAGAGGATTGTTTCATCTATGGGATTTCATGTCGTAGCAATCCATCAAACTTATACTCGAGATTCATGAAAGCTACTAACTCTACTTCTTATAATGATGTCAAGCATATGTACCCTATAGGGAGAAGCAAATAGAACTTAGAACAAAAAGTTGTTGTTCCTACATTGCAACCAATTTAAACTCCTAATTCTTTACCACCATCTCAACCTAGCCTTCCTTCAGCTCCTAAACCCGTGATCAAAGCACCGGGTGATTATGATCTCATTGAGAAACTTCCTGTTACTCCAGCTAAGATCTCACTTTGGGATTTGCTTCAGACCACTCTATTTTATTAAGAGATGCTACAAGAAGCCTTACAAAAGATTCTCTTTCCTGCCTCTGCTAGGCCTACAGACGTTGATGCATTGATGGCACATATTCGAGTGGATTCACCGAATATTACGTTCCACCAGTAAGAACTCTTTCCTCTAGATGTGCAAAAACAAGCAGAGCCTTTGATGATTATATGCATTGACTTTTGAGACCTTAACAAGTCTTCTCTTAAAGATGATTTTTTGTTACCTAATATAGAAATGATTGTGGAATCGACTGTAGGCCATGCATTGTTATCTTTTATTGATGGCTTCTTGGGTTATAATCAGATCCATAGTAACCTAGACAATCAGTACAAGACAACCTTCACTACCCCTTTAGGGACTTTCTACTATATGGTCATGTCCTTTGGTTTAAAAAACGTAGGAGCAACTTACCAATGAGCAATGACCCTGATATTCCATGATTTCATTCACAAAATCCTAGAGGATTATGTTGATGAAATCTTGGTGAAATATGTGAATCATCAGGATCATGTGAGGAATCTTCATCTTATCTTCGAAAGGCTTTGACTTTACAAGATGAGACTCAATCCCCATAAGTGTGTCTTCGGCATAGACACAGGAAATCTTATTGGGTTTATAGTTTCTTATCATGGAATCAAAGTTGACACGAATAAGATCGATGCTATTGTTAACATGCCTCCAGCAAAGAACATCACTGAGTTTCAAAGTTTACAGGGGAAGATTCAGGCAATTCGTAGATTCATATCTTAGTTGGTTGACCGTACCCTCCCTTTCACTCATTTACTAAAAAAAGGATGTTCACTTTATATAGGATGAAGAATAACAAAAATATTTTGAATCCATCAAAGATTATTTGACCAACCCTCCTATATTGATGTTGGCTATGCAAGATAGACCCTTCCTACTTTACCTTACTGCGTTGTCGTATGCTTTGGCAGCCTTGCTAGCTCAATATGATGACGTAGGAAGGCAAAGAGTGGTCTACTACATTAGTCGCATCCTCGTCAATTATGAAACCCATTATTCATCCATGGAAAAGAAGTGTCTTGCTCTTGTATTCACTATACAGAAGTTGAGGCACAACCTCCTCCATGTCGAAACCCACGTCATAGTAAAAACAAATCTTTTGAAACATTTGTTCTCTAGCGCTGACATTGCTAGAAGATTAGCCAAGTGGGTTATGTTGCTTTCTGAGTTTGATATATAGTTTTTCACTCAAAAATTGGTAAAGGGACAAGCATTTATCGATCAATTGGTAGACACTCCTTCATCTCGCTCCTTTCCTAGGTTGGACCTATTCCCTTGAAAGGAAAAGCAGAGGTGCGAAATACACTTTCCCAATGCTAGAACCATAGAGGAGAAATGCAAAGACCAACTTTTTAAAATTTTCTACCTTCTAAGATGAAAAAATAAATAATAACAGGAAACCAAAAAAACAAATGTAGAGATAACACCAGATTTACGTGGGAAAACCCTTTCGGGAAAAAACCCACCCCACCAAGAGAAAGACACTTTGTATTATAGTAAGAAAAAAATTACATACAAAGTTACAGTCCTCACTCTCTAATTGTTAGCTCACAACAGCAGTCAATTTTTTATGTACTCATTATTACAATGCTATTTTGGCATACATCAAATACAAACTCGTCAGTTCCCTAGACCATATTCTCAGATTTCAGATCGTTTGACTTCTAGTCTCAACCGACTATTACAAGTCTCTCGCCAACCACCAATTAGGGTGCATTAATTTTTATCCGTCACCGACATGCCAAATTGATCTCAGATTGGATCCACCTGCAATCCTACATCGAGCCACTCCAGCAATAAATTTGTTGCACAGAAATTACCAAATTTGGGCTCTGCCAACTGCCAAAAAATCCGATCTCATATTGATTGCAAAATATATCACTTTTCACCAATCCAGCTTCCGACAATAAATGTTGTTTTGCAACAATGGTGCAAAAAAAACCAATGAAAAATCACCACATGTCGCACTGCTATTCATTCTACTACATGATCGAGCAGTGATTGGTGAACTATCCCCATGGTCCAAAATCCCTTTGCTATCACTAACAAAAAACATCACATTTCGGGGCGGCAATCAATCACTATCGCCAAAACACCAACTGCCAGCTTTATCGGGTCCCACATGCCACATGTCCATCACTCAAGAGGCTCTGGAAAATCTAGGAGGGAATCTCTAGGATTCCCATGAGCTCACCTGGAACAAGCTTCTGAGGCTTCCATGTGTCCACCGTTCATGCTCTCTGCTTTGGCTTACGTGGAAGCCATTGGAGCTCCTTTGGGGAATCCCTAGTGGCATCTGCTAGATTCACCAAGGAACTCCCAAGATGCTGACACGTGTCCATGGTTAGACAACCCCTACGCATAAAGAAACTCAGGATTTCACCTTCTCTTCATTGTGCTTACCGCTTTGACAAGCCACCACGCCTCACGTGCATAGGCAATTCCACTTGCCTAAAAGGGGTCACAACGGTACTTACATTTGGATGGTGTGAAAAGTAGCCAGCACCGTAGGATGAAACCAAGCACATCCATTGATGCATGCCATTGCCACATTGGTGAGACTTAGCATTTCCTCCCACCTATAAACGACCGCTCCATTGATGAAGGCAATGCAAACCAAGATTTTTCCAGCTCCGTGCCTGTCGGCCCATCGCTATGACAACCCTCGGGGTCACACCGATCAAACTAAGTCTCAATGACTAAAGGGTCAAGATGACCAAAAGAGAACACCACGGTAAAGCAATAAGGGCATAAATTCATCAAGCCTTTCTTTGAGGTCCAAGCCAATAAATTTAGGCGCATTTTCCAACAAGCTCCCACTTGACGAAGACTTACTGGCTTCCTCTAGACTTCAAATTTATTTGCAGTCATAGGCCCCAAGGCCCATCGAACTTGCACACCATCTGAACTTTTTTGTGGCTTTGTCAATGCATTAGCAACATTCTTCAGTGTATCCACCTTCTCTAAAGATACGTTTCCATCCTCCACCATATCTCTCATGAAGAGATACTGCACATCGATATGTTCCATCCTGGCATGGAAAGTTGGATTTTTCGCCAAACAAATAGCACTCTGACTATCACAGAAAATAGTAATCTTTCATGCATCAAAACCAATATCAGAACACAAATGACTCAGCCAAACAGCTTCTTTGTAGGCGTGAGTTGTTTCCATGTATTCTTCTTTTGTAGTGGACAAAGCAACTACAACCCGTCGCTTGCTCATCCAGCTGATTGCACAACCATTTAACATGAAAGTATATCCACTGGTGGATCTTCTACTATCAATGTCCCCTGCCCAATCAAAATCCACATATCCACGAATGCTGAGAGTTCTCTGTGATGCAACCAAGTTTCCATGGTAACACAGAGCATATTTTGAAGTACCCTTTAAATATCTAAACACTCTCTTCATAGCATCCCAATATGACCTTCTCGTATTTTCCATAAAATGGCTTAGAACTCCCACTGCTTGGGAAATTTTTGGCCTTGTACAGACCATTGCATACATTAGAATTCCAACAACACTTGCATAAGGCACCCTAGTCATGTCCTCCATCTTAGTAGAATATTTTGGACAATCTTCAACAAATAGCTTTGTTCCCTGCATAACTAGAACAACTAGTTTCTTGCAATCATTCATACCAAATCTTCCCAGAACTGTGTTGATGTACTTACTCTGGCTGACCCAAAGCTTTTTTCCCTTTTTGTCCCTAGTTATCTCCATCCCTAGAATATGCATTGCTACACCCAGATCTTTCATTTTGAACTTTGCAGACAACTGAGACTTAAGATCAAAAATCATAGACTTACTATTCCCTATGAACAACATATCATCCACATACATGGTAATAATAAGCGCATGATCATTCTCAGATTTATGATAAACACAATGATCAGATTTTGATCTCACAAATCCCATAGACAACACAAAAGTGTCAAACTTCTGGTACAACATTCTAGGTGACTGCTTCAAACCATACAAAGATTTCTTTAACTTGCATACTAGGTTTTCTTTACCTTTTTCAACGAAGTGCTCAGGCTAGGACATGTAGATTTCTTCTTCTATCTCTCCATGGAGAAATGTTGTTTTCACATCCATCTGCTCGATCTCTAAGTCATACGTGGTTGCAAGTGATAACAGAAATATGATAGATGTCAGCTTAGCTACAGGGGAAAAAAATCTCCATAATCAATTCCCTCTATCTAGGAATACCCCTTTGCAACCAACCTTGCTTTATACTTCTCAACACTTCCCTCAAGACCAGTCTTCTTCTTAAATGTCCATTTACAGCCAACTGACTTTCTTCCTTCAGGCCAAGGTACCAAATCCCAGGTTTCATTCTTTTTCAATGATTTCATTTCTTCATTCATGGCTTCCAACCAAGAATTTTCATCGGGCATATTAATTGACTCTTTAACAATTTTAGGCTCTTCGGTGCTAGTAATTAAAGCATAGGCATAGTTTGAATCCAAAATGGAGAAACCATACCTATTAGATTATCATTTTTCATGTGTAGACCTTCTCACTGGCTGAGGATGTGATTCTTCATCTTCAGAACTCTCGGAGCTTCTTGAGCTCTCCTCAGTTTCAAGTACACCATGTAGTTCTCCCTTTTCTGGAGTTTGGGGAATCTCAACTACATCATTATTCTTTTATCTTTGATCTATCTCTAGCTATGGATCAGTTGTAGAAGGTTTCAGCTCATGAAATATTACACTTCTGCTATACAAAACCTTCTCAGTAACGGGATTACAAAGCTTGTATCTTTTCACACCAACACCATAGCCAATCAAGATACATTTAGCATCCTTGTTTTCTAGCTTAGATCTTTTCTCATTTGGCACATATGCATCTGCCTCATAGCTAAAGACACGAACATGTCTCAGAGAGGGATTCTTATCAGACCATGCTTCCAAAGGAGTCTTATCAACAAGAGAAGAGCAAGGAGAATGATTTATCAGGTAATATGTTGTAGCTATGGCCTCATCCAAGAACTTCTGCTCCAAACTAGCACTGCTCAACATACTCCTTTCCTTTTCCATCAGTGTTTTGTTCAACCTTTCAGCAACTCCATTCTGTTGTGGAGTATAAGGTGTAGTTTTATGCCTTTTAATCCCATGGTCTTTACAGTATCTATCAAAATCTGTAGAACAAAACTCACTGTAATTATCCATCCTTAAACATTTGATTTTCCTTCCAATATAATTCTCTACCAGATGTTTAAACTCTTTAAAATGACTGAACACTTCTGATTTACTCTTAAGAAAGTATATAAATGCCCTTCTCGAATAGTCATCAATAAAAGAAACAGAATATCTAGACTTCGATAGGGAAGGAACATTCATTAGACCAAACACATCATAATGAACATAGTCTAGTACACCAGAAGATTTATGAGAACTCGAGGAAAAAGAAACACGTTGTTCCTTTCCATAAATGCAATGTTCGTAGAAATAAAACTCAAGATTACAATCTACAAGCCCTTCAAAAAGATTTTTATTTTTCAAAGTTTTTAAATATTTCTCACCTATGTGACCGAGTCTATGATGCCATAGCATGGTCTTTTTTGCTGGGAGTTTCACCTCCATCGCATTTGCATCCAGAGAAGTGTCTTTCTCCTTCTCATCACGATCAGTTTTGCTTGACTTCATAGAGATGTTGTTACATTGAACAGGACATGCATCCAACTTGTACAGAGTGCCAGTACGTACACCCTTAGCTAGCACCATAGCACCTCTAGCCATCTTAAATCCTTTATTTGAGAAAGAAACTTCCACACCAGCATCATTAAGCTTACTGACAAAAAGTAAGTTATTAGCCAAACCTTGTATGTGTAGTACATCACCAATCCCTTTTGTTCTTTTGTTAGGGAATTGTATTTTGACTCTACCTCGCCAGGTACACCTTTCCACCATCGTACTTTTTGTACTTAGTGAGCCACTCTCTATGAGACGTCATGTGGAAAGATGCACTTGATTCAATTAGCTAGACATCATTTGATGCCTGATTCACCAAGGCTATAATGAAGGTATCTGCATCACTCTAAGAAGAGTCATTGTCCAAAGAGTTACTCTTCTTCTTCTTCTTCTCCTTACAATCCTTTCAGATATGGTCAAGCTGACCACAATTCCAGTATTTCACCTTGGACTTTTTACCAGGAGACTTTGATCTCCCTACATATTTATATTTGGACTTCTTGTCCTTCTTCTTGCATTTGTCCTTCGATCTACCTCGAACAGCAAGGGCCTCTTTGGCCATCTCTAAAGACTTCTTCTACATCTCTTCAGACAACAGTGAGGCAACAATGTCTTCCATCTTGAAAGTAGTGGTCGTACTTCCAATAGCCATCACCAAATGATCCCAAGTGTTAGGTAATGAACATAATAGGATCATGCAACGATCCTCCTCCTCTATCTTCACACCAACAGATGCCAACTGAGAAACACTCATATTAAATGAGTTCAGATGGTCTGCAATAGATGCACCTTCTTCCATCTTCAAGGAGTACAACTTCTTCCTCAAGAATAACTTATTTACCAGAGACTTTCCCTGATAAATATCACCAAGCCTCTTCCATAATGAAGATGTAGTCTTCTCCTCATGGACGTTGAGGAGTACAGAATCGGCCAGACAAAGTCTTATCAAACCTCTCACTTTTCTATCTACGACGTCCCATTCTTCTTGCTTCATACCTTGTGGCATAGTTCTAGACACTAGTACCCAGAGGTCTCTATCCACTAATAGGGCTTCCACTTTGAGTTTCCACAACTCAAAGTTGTTGCCATTGAATTTCTCAATATCAACTCTTCCTGATGTACTCGCCATCTTAGACAGAACTTGGTCCTAAATTTGCAAGACTCCTACTAGAACAGTATTAGCACAAAATCCTAGACCTACTAACAAGGATAACACAATTGGCCAGGCTTTGATACCACTTGAAAGGAAAATAAGAGGTGCAGAATACGCTTTCCCAATGCTAAAACCACAGAGGAGAAGTGCAAAGACCAACTTTTTAAACTTTTCTACCTTCTAAGATGAACAAACAAAGCATAATAGGAAACTAGAAAAACACATGCAGAGATAACACCAAATTTAGGTGGGAAAACCCTCTCGAGAAAAAACCCACCACACCAAGAGAAAGACACTTTGTATTATAGTAAGCAAAAAATTACATGCAAAGTTACAGTCCTCACTCTCTAATTGTTAGCTTACAATAGCAGTCAAGTTTTTATGCACTCACTATTACAATGCTATTTCGGCATACAATGAATACAAAATCATCAACCCTAGACCGTATTCTCAGATTTCAGATCGTTCGACTTCTAGTCTCAATCGACTATTACAAGTCTCTCACCAACCACCAATTAGGGTGCATTAATTTTCATCCATCATCACCATGCCAAATCAATCTCAGATTGGATCCACCTACAATCCTGCATCGAGCCACTCCCACAATAAATTCATTGCATAGAAATTACCAAATTCGAGCTCTGCCAACCGCCAAAAAATCCGATCTCATATTGATTGCAAAATATATCGCTTTTCACCAATCTAGCTTCCGGCAATAAATGTTGTTTTGCAAAAAGGCTGCAAAAACAACCAATGAAAAATGGACACCTATCACACTGCTATTCCTTCTACTGCTTGACCGAGCAATGATCGATCAACTATCCCTACGGTCTGAAATCCCTTCGCTATCGCTAACAAAAAACATCACATTCTAGGGCGGCAATCAATCGCTATCACCAAAACACTGACCGCTAGCTTTATTGGGTCCCACATGCCATGTGTCCACTGCTCAAGAGGTTCTAGGGCATCTAGGAGGGAATCTCCAAGATTCCCATGAGCCCACCTGAAACGAGCTTCTAAGGCTACCACGTGTCCACCATTCGTGCTCTCTACTTTGGCTTATGTGGAAGCTGTTGGAGCTCCTTCGGGGAATCCATAGTGACATCCACTAGATTCCCCAAGGGACTCCTGAGATGCTGACATGTCTCCATGGCCAGAAAACCCCTATGCATAAAGCAACTTGGGAGTTCACCTTCTCTTCGCTACACTCACCGCTTTGAAAAGCCACCATGCGTCATGCGCACAGGAAAATTTGCTCAACTAAAAGGTGTCATAGCGGTACTTGCATTTGGATGTCATGGAAAGTAGCCAGCACCATCAGATGAAACCAAGTGCATTCATTGATGCATGCCATCGCCACATCAATGGGACTTAGCATTTCCTCCTGTCGATAAACGACTACTTCATTGATGAAGGCAATGCTAACCGATATTTCACCAACTCCACGCCCATCAGCCCATCATTGTGATAGCCCTCGAGGTCATGCCAATCAGATTGTCTCAGTGACCAAAGGGTCAAGCTGACCAAAAGAGAACACTACAATAAAGCGATAAGGGCATAAATTCATCAAGCCTTTCTTTGAGGTCCAAGCTAATAAATTGAGGCACATTTTCCAACATCCCTGATGAGAATATTTTCACAATCAACTATGACCTCGAATGGAAGATGTACTTTGATGGATCGAGGTTTCAAATCAGTTATGGAGCAGGTGTGGTCCTGATATCCCCCAAAGGAAAACGGGTCCCCCTATCCTTTCGATTAGATTTTCCTTGCACTAATAATATCGTGGAGTATGAAGCTCTTATTATCGGTTTACGTGCTGCAATCACTTTGAAGATTAAACATCTTTGTATACTGGGTGAATTTGAACTTATTATGAATCAAATCACGGGAACTTATCAAGCTAAACAAAGTAAATTGTCCTGATATTGAGACCTCGCTTTGTCTCTACTCAATGAGCTTTCCTCTTTCACGATAAACAATATCCCTAGGAGAGAAAATATACATGCAGATTCCATGGCGAGCACTACTTCCTTGGTACCTTTAAAAGAGGATATGATGGAATATCACTTTATGGTTCAGTTTGTGTGAACCCCAGCAGTTCTCAATCAACCTGAGCTCGAGTCTCTAGTTTTCTTTCATGCAGATTCGGGAGAGTGGTTCTCTAGTATCTACAACTACTTAAAGACTAGAAACTTTCTCGGTGATGTGATGAAAAGCGATCACACTCGTATTCAAAATATTTCAGCGCATTACGTCATCTTATCTAACATTCTTTATTGAAAAGGTTATAATAGCTTGTTACTAAGATTCCTCACTAAAGCGGAAATACCCCTTGCCCTTAAAGAAGCCCATGCAGGCTCTGGGGGTGGACACTTTGGTGGTAGATCCCTGGTGAGGAAACTGGTACACATGGGATACTATTGGTAGATGATGGTACAAGATTCCTTTGGTTTTGTCAAGAAGTGCCTTCAATGTCAACAACATAGCCGCCTTATCCACGCTCTTGCTTAGGAGTTGCAAATTCAGACCTCTCCTTGGCCCTTCATAAAATGGGGGTTGGATATTATTGGAAAAATATCACCTCCTTCCAAAGGACATACCTTTGTCATTACCGCTACAGATTATTTCACAAAGTGGGTTGAAGCTATTCCGCTCCGATCTATGAATGCTAAAACTATCTGGAGCTTCCTCTTGAATAATATCATTTCTCATTTTGGGTTGCTTGCTATGCTTGTTTTTGATAATGGTACACCATTCAAAAACAAGGAAGTAAAGTAGTTCTTGGAGAAATTTCATATTCAACATAGGTTTTCTATGCCATATTATCCGCAATCCAATGGCCAAGCATAAGCTTCTAATAAAACACTTGAACTCATTCTTTGTAAAATAGTTAATAAACACGACAAAGATTGGCATATTCAACTGACATATGCTTTGTGGGCCTCTCGCATGAGTTTTCACACGGTGATGGGAACAATGCCTTATAACCTCATGTATGGCACAAAATCTATCATGCCTTTGGAGTTGGAAATTCCATCTTTGCGGGTTTCCCTTATAGGGTCGATTGACGATGAAACATATCGAGTTAACTATTTGCATCAACTAGAGATTCTCGACAAGCACCGTTTACAAGCTCTTGATCATCTTAAAGCTTATCAGTGGTCACTATCAATACAATATAATCAAGGTGTGCTTCCTAGGACCTTCAAGCTAGGAGACCTAGTTCTATATGAAAATAAGTAGAACGTAAACACATCGCCTGATCAGAAAGGGAAGTTTAGTCCTAACTTGTTAGGTCCTTACATCATGGTTTCTATGTACGGTTTGGGTGCCTATGGATTATCGTCTATGGATGGAACACCTTTAAAAAAGCTTGTTAATGCGATGCATCTTCATTGATACTATGTATAGTGTCCTAAGGTTTCGCATATATGGTATTCTCCCTAAAAGGTAGTAATACTGCATGTGTTAACGTTTACTCATTTTTTGCATTTATGACACAACCATATGTGTGTGCATGCAATAAAAACATACATATGTGTGTCTGACTATGCCGTACATCCATACATCACATCACATATTTTTAAAATTAATTAGATCATCATAGTATTCAATTAACATGTAACCAAACATGTTTAATTAAATCATGATTAGCATCTAATGAAAGCATACACCGATATAAGAAAATAACATCCATAGCATGAGCATACATGAAAATGGAAAACATACACATAAACAAATCCATGATAATGAAACTAATGTATATATATATATATATATTTCCAAGGTATGAATGGAGTGTCATGTACATGTATCGGGCCACTACTATAAGAAAATGAGTGGCTATTGAATATGTGTCTATAAAAAATATCTACAAGTATATATGTGTATCTATATCCAGCTACAAAAATGATATACAAAAGAGGGACTCCTATCTTCGTGGTGCATGGCTCCCCGAGCCCTCTGGCTTTGGTGGCCACTCTGGTACCCTGCGAGGAGGTTGTACGGTCTTCTGAAACTTGGATCGGTGTGATCATGATGTAGATAAACTCGCCCATATCCCTTTGAGCTCCCCCTACAGTGAATAAATGTCCATCTTTGCTTGGATGAGCTCCTGCTGCAACCGCTAAATATCTATCAAGATCACAGTTGTCGGTTGTGCATCGAGCTCATTGATGTGGCTCTGAAGAGCATCACATGCCACCTCAGTGGCATCAACCCTCCTCACTATCGCATCTCGCTCAATGAGTGCCATTCGCAGCTCCCCTGACAGCTGATCTCATTGTCCCTGGGTGGCTGTCAGCTCTGCAATCAGCTACACCACCTCTGCACCCTTCTCCTCATATGCAATCCTCAGACATGCTACCAGCTCAAAAGTGGGGGCATGCCTCCCTACTGAAACTAGTCGATAGGCCTCAAGGATTGTCCCCTAGATCGGCACAATAGGGGCCACCTCTAAAATACATTGAGCTATAAACCCAGTCCATCCCTGTGTATCCTCTGGAATCACAAAGAGAGAAACATGAATTAGTATCACATGGCATGTATATATAAGCATAGACAGAAAAATAGAAAGCATGAGAATAACAATAATACATTATGTATACCTGGAGCCCCTGGCTGCCATGTGGGATCAAGGTGTGGGTTGATGCTAGGGCCTGCACTGTCAGTATTGGTGGCCGACCCTAGCAATCCTAATGTTGTTGCTACTGTGACGGCAAAAATTAGTGGCACCGACAAAATAAGAGTAGTTGGGGGGAGTTGATCTCCTCCGCTGACTCCTCCTCCTCTTGTGTTGGTTTCTCCTCCTCCTCTGCATCCCCCTATTGGTGGCCTCTCCTCCTATCCTACAAAGGTTGGTGGGGCACATCCTCCTAAGGGCTAGGGTCCTCTCTTGGAGCACCCTCGTTGAAAACTGAACTAGGATGATGCCTCTCCCACCACCACATGTAATATGCTACTACCCTGACATTATCTACCACTACCATGGTCAGCAAATCATGATCGGGCTCATCATCGTCTAAGAAGATGATGTCTGTAATAGAAGGGTGGGGGTAGTCACCTACCCTCACTACACTATAGTGTGTCCTGGTGTATGTGGGCATGTCGAGTGGTATGGTCTGAAAACGGTTTTGGTTCTGCATGACCCTTCTAGGGGCCCACCTACGTATATATAAACCCCTCGAGGCCCATTTTTCCTAGAGCTTGTGGCCCCCGATTTCTCTTGACTTCACCCCACCATCCTAGGGGAAAACTTAGGAGGGGGAATATAGTCACCTCTTGATCATATTTTTTCCTTGAATCGACCACTTTTCTTGATCATTCTTCTCTTCATGGTAGTTTCTTCTATTTTTTCAAAACTGACTCAAAATTTTAGTTTTGCAGGATACAACTTTGAACAGTTTTTCATGACTGTTGTTGAGCTCGAGAGCTGGGGGAATCCTCAATAATGGTTAGTTCGACCTTAGTGACCTCTGTGGTCCCTCTTTTTGACACACATTTCCATAAAATTTAGAATTTGGGTGAATTTTTTTCTTATCTACTTTAGTGAGGCTGATTTTTTCCAAAATTCAGCCCACTAAAGTGGGGGAAAAATGTAATGATGTGGAATTGCACCTAGGGGAAATTCCACATTTTCGCATCTGCCTAGCATTTATGACACCTTAGAAACATTAATGGAAAAATCCCATGAGTCATAATTTCATGATTTTTACTCCATGTGGACACATGGTGAAATGATAGAAGCTTGACAAGGAATTTCCCGAAAACCTAGGCTTTGGACACCTACATGGTGTGCGGACGTCCGCGTGGAACACTAGCATCCTAGCCATTTTATGAGTCTAAAACGGTGAATCTAGAGCCCTGGCCCTTGCAAAACGTGTCCTAGTGGTTAGGTCTCGAGTGAAACGGATTTTTTCCACCCTTGCATGCATGAAAACCCCCTTTTTGGCCCTCATTTTGGGGTTGGAAGTCGTCAATTGAAGCGTTATCACTACTTACTCTAGTCTTGGGTAAGTTTTATCCTTGAGTAGCAGCACTTTTATAGGCGAATCCATGCCAAACTGAGGTCCCTCCAATAGCTACTAGCTCTCTAGTAGCTACCATCTCTCAAGAAAGCACATAACGGTGCGCACGTGTGCTCCAGAAGAGGGTCTTGACCCATGGGTAACACTCTCTCTCCCTATCACTCTTTCTTGCTAGTTCATTTGCTACTTTGTGGTGCAGGTTGTACTCCAAAGCGGGTTTCTTTTTCACCATGCACTTTGTTTACTTCCTTTACACTCTTTTCCAAACTTGGTTGTCTATGGAGGTGGGAACACTAAAACAAGGGTCTGACTGAGGAAGACCCCTATACAGCCCCAACCTTTTCCCCTTGATCTTTTGTGTAGATTACGAAAGGAAATTTGGAGTAAAGATTCAAATGCATGAGGGTAACCTTATTTTTAGTTCTCTTGTATTTCTCTTTAATTTCTAGCTCTTTGTCGATTATTTGGTCCTTCAAGTTTTTGACCCGAGTCAAGAAGTGAGATTCAGTTTCATCCGTTTGAGCTCTTAAGTTCTTCGTGGGTTAGGATGATAGCGCACCACACTAGCATCCTGAAACTGCGATGATGTCTTTTGGTCGAGAGATCCTCAACCAGAGATAGAAATCTCAAAGTCTTGCTCTTTTGGGACCTAAGGTTATTTTCCCACTTTTCTTCACAGTTTCATTGATTCATTCAATTTGAGGTGTATAAGGGCAGTTCATCCCTTGGTGATCTCTTCAGAATAAAGAGACCCATGTGCAGTGAATCCCTCTTATATCACAACTGTTGATTGCCTAAAAATTCTAGGAATTATTGGACCCTCAAGATGTGTTATGTGCAAAGAAATTGAAGAATCTATAGATCACTTGTTAGTAAATTTCCCCTTTGCTAGCTTTTGCTAGCATTGGCTCCAAAAGTGTCTTAATTGGTTTGGTCCTCTGTAGACCAACATCCAACAACTTTTTATGGGTTTTCCAAAAATGAGACAATCTATTTGGGAAGGCATATGGGTGACAAACCTCTCATTGTTGATATGGGAGATTTGGTTCATGAGAAAAATAATAGAATCTTTTATGAGAAAGAAACGTCGGTGCTCAGGGTCTTGAAAAATATTGAGGCAAGTATATCTAAGGTAGTTAGATCCAAAATACATATTTTGGGGCCTAGATTGTTCATCTCATGGGATGAGAAGATCATGTAGTGCTGGAAATCCCTTCGAATCCCACAATGCTTCAAAAAAAAATCTCCAAATGAGGCCAAACAAGCCATGGTCAAGTGGTTCCTACCACTTAAGGGATCCTTAGAAAGAAATTTGATGGGGTTGTGAAATGCAATCTTGGTATATTTGGTGTCGAGATTGCAATTCAAAATGATAATGGTGAACTTCTTTGGTCAATTGTGAAGAAACCACCACTCAACTCCACTAATAAGGCTAAATTTAGAGCACTCCTAAGAGGTCTTGAATTTTTCCAAGAAAACATGTTGTCAGATGTGGACATAGAAGGTGAATCAATAATATGTATAAATGCCAATAGGAGTAGGAACATTCTAAATTGGAAGCTATAAAACATCACATAGTTAATTTGGAGGTTATTGGATACTATGGGGAAGTTCAAAATATCCCATTGCTATTGGGAAGGAAACAAAATGGAAGATTTCCTTGCCAACAAGGCATGTGAATTAGATGATGGGGAGGTTGTTTATGATGGCTCCTATAGTTGGAAAGACATCCCAACACAACAAGAAAAGTTGGAATTTATGAGGCTCACCTCATGGGTGTTTTCCTTTCAAATAGTCTATCATAGTCTTCACTTGTTGCTCTTTATGGTTGGTTGATACTCTCTGCCAGTCGATGCCATGTTTTCAATGGTCACTGCATATTTTGGATCTTAGAGCAAGATTGATATATTAAGTACTATGCTTTTGGATTGAGCGAGATCTCTAGATAATATGAAATCTTAATGGAAAATCTCAAATTGCCTCGAATCTACCTCATGGGGTCTTTAAATGACCACACCTTGCTTTGGAAGGCATCTCAAAATGCAAGCCCTTGGAATCTCATATTCATGTGTGGAATATGGCTACTCAGTGCAAATTTGTCACCTATTCAACGTAAAATCATCCAATGAGGAGGAAGTAATTAAACTTTTTTTGTAATGGTGTTCTAGGTGGAGGAGTGGAACTTGCACATAATAAATGTCATAAAGGCCCATCTAAAGCCAAATAAAATGACAATTGTTGGTTGTTTTTTAAGAACCAAGTCAATCTTCAGAATTTCCTATGGACTTTTCCATTTCCAATATTTAGCAATCTAAAGGGATTGGGCAATGAACAAGTGAAAGTTGTAAAGCTTCCCTCCTGCACTTTGGGCTCTATGAAACCCGAGAGGGTAATCCCACAATGTATATTTAATAACTTATGCAATTATCATTTAAATACGTTGTAAACATTGGATAATTCTCATATGACCACTCAACAATGTAGTGTATCAAAGAGTTGGAAATTATTTTAGCAATACACTACACTTGGAGCATGAGAACAATGAAATTCAACATAAAATAGCTACAATGGTAACTTGTTATAAAATTTTGTAAATAGAGTGATTTGCTGATGAATCTACCCAGAAACTATATTATAAATATTTTACTCAAACCAGTGCCTTATCCTAAACATGGAGTCAATCTTAACCTATGTAACATAATAATAGTTGTACACATATCATATTAGCTTTGAAAACATTGCATTACAAAATTTCCACACTATATTCTCAACCACCACTTCTTACAAATATCTTGATACTTAATTCATATGAATCAACAATTTCATTCAAGAATTTACACTAATTCCTTAAATTAACAAGCAAGATCAAAACCATATATCCACTGAAATTAGTGGAGATGAATAAAATAATCCTTGATTATATTATTCATGACTCATAGAACAAGTACGGAGGAGAGAAATGGCAATGAAATTGGCACCATTCTATAATGTATTTGCTATCTTTGTTATCAAAATTACACACGTACTAACAGACTCATAACTTAAGACAAGACTCAAAATATGCTCAGTATTTTTCTCTATAATTTCTTGTGATCAATTGCAATACAATGAACCCCTACTTATGGCCTTGAATTCCTTCTTATATAAATGAAGGAGCAAAACAAGCCTCAGGCCAAGAAGTACACATGTCAATGTTTTATTGGACCGCTACAACATATATTCCTTTTGCGGTTACATTTGCACTCTCAGGTGGTGGGAAACATGTATGCGATAAAAAATATCCTCATTGGTTGTTGGAGATCTGGTCCCACCTTTCAAAAGGTATCTTTACTCATTGTAACTGAAGTAAGAAATATTCCTCACAGGAAAAAAAAAGTACTCACCATGAGTGCACCCAGTCAACAAAACATCAAAGCACAAAAAGAAATAAACAAGTGAAAACTAACCCATCCAAGTCAACACCTATGCCACCAATTTTCAAATGAGAGAGAACAATATTATGCAATACTTTAACAAAAGCCTAATCTATACTATTTTCAGGCTATGTATTATTTCTCTCTTGTTCATTAATTACCATGCCTACCATCACCTTTTCAAACACAAGTTTACTCAGTGATTTTTTCCAACCAGGTATTATATTCATCTTCAGTGGGCCATTTTTCATCCAATAAGCTTTGTACCTTTGCACTGTGTTGATTATACCTTGCATCAATTAAGGCTCTGGCCTCTTTGACAAAAGTGTCCATTCTTGTTTCAATCCCCGTCATAATGTCAACATTAGGGTTCAAAGAGGTATAATAAAATACCTTCAATATCATCTTAGCTTGTGTGATAAATCCCCCCAGATCATTCCTCCATGTATCAAACTCTTTTAACTCACCTATTATATTCAATATTGTAGGCATACCGAACTCCTCCATTTCTCTGAATATTTTCAGTTTGTTCAGGAGTTAAATTCCTCTTTCCATGGAAATTTGTTACTTTATTTACCAGGTCAATAGCTTGCAATATTTCAGGGACATTTGTAGGAGCCTCGGGATCTTCTCGCATCTTAGACATCATTTATTTCAAAGCCCCTACCCTAATGCTCCATTTTCTCCATTCATTCTAGAAAGCTTCCTAAACCTGCAAATATCTTATATTTTCTTCATGGATGTTCCTATAGGCAGCCCACACATCATCAACCCTGTTCACAAACTTTTTTACCCTATGTTTCAATAGATGCTCAAAAATGTCATTCGCCACCTCAACAGTTTCAAATTTGGCCTTCTTGAAATTTTCCTTCTCCTTCTTTAACTAATTATTCAAATCATTAATCCTTAAGGCCAAGGTTTTCCTGTCTTGTGTAGACAAGTCTGAAGAAGAAGGGGATGGAAAAGACAATGTCCTTATTGAATGGATAGCCTGAACAGTGGCTCATCTTATTTATTTCATCCAAAGCCTTATTGTACTTCTTCACCAAGGAATCATATTTATTTTGAGAAATTTTTGATGCATCTGCATTGAACATGGCAACATTAACAGTTAACTTAGCCACTTGGGCAAGAGTTATATATGTAGCTCTCTTTACTACCAATGAACCCATGACCTAATTAATGGGCCTAGCGACCTCATGCTTTCCAGTATTGGGTGTCATGGACCAGATTCCAAGAGTATGCAAATTTGGACTATAACTAGATCCAAACACCTTGTCTTCAAAATGATCCTCTAATATAGAAGCCTGAGGGTCTCTTCTTATCGCATCAAGTGCAATAGCTGAGGTGATGGTGCACCCTAGTAGTAACATCATTCCATTTTTTGTGACAATATCTCTAGCCTTGATAGGGGTGATAGTTGCAATCTCATCCATAATCTTCTCTTCCTCTACCTTCTCGAGGTATTATTGTTGAGATGGATCAACATTAGCCCTTTCTTGTTCAAGCCTCTCCTTTATTTCTTTGCTTCTCTACTAAACCATAAATTCTTTTAATTACTTAGATTTCGCAAATGCATCATCTGCAAGAAACTCATTACAATCCTTGATCCTAGGATCATCATCAATCTTTTCATCATAATTCCATTGGACAATTCTATCCTAGGGAACTTCTGAATCAAGAGTATCTTCAATATTAGGGGGGGGGGGATTTATTTTCCACCTCTTCATCACCGGGGACATGCTCTGCCATTTATTTCTCCCCAATTTCTTGGGCATCTTCTCCTTGTACATCTATAGGCTGCTTTGGAATATTCATAGCCCGGGGTTGTTGTTCTGCAAGAGCTTGTGCTCTCTCAACATCCTCCTTTACCTTTGCCTTAAAATCACCATTTTGATAATCATTCAGCTTTGCAAAAGCCCTTTCAAAAGGTTCCTCAATCACATCATAAGGACTCACATAAAATGTGTTTCTCTTCATAATTCTCTCCTCAATGTCACATATGGTTGTCCATTCCTTTTTTCTTGATATAACAACCCCATCACTAGTCAAGTTTCTCAACACATAATATGTGTACAAGAAATGGTGGGAGATACTAGATAAACCCCTACTTCTCCTCTTTGCATGAAACAAACCCTCTAGGTCAAAAATTCTAACCTCATCAATAGGTAACCTAAGGTTATTTACCATGATTCCAAATTTTTCATATCCTTCCATGGAAGTAACTGTAAAATAAGCAAAGGAACATTGGGGTACTAGCACAATACCCTTCCTAGGTTTTCTAAACAATTCTAGGTCCATGAAATCAATCTGCCACATCAACTCCATAAATTCCAATAGGTCAGAGACATATAGGGACAAAAAATGAGGTGCCACCTTGGCTCCATAAGCCCTGATCAAATTATACTCTGAGTGCAGGAACCAATTTTCCCAATTATGTTGTGAAGTTGATCTTGTTACATCCTTTGGGTGCATGATGTCTCTAATTAATTTTGAAATCCTATGAATGGGTGCCACACCCAAATTCTCTAGAACACCAAACCTGGTGACATTAAAAAACAACATATAGTTGGAATTGGGACAATCCTAGTCCCAAATATATGTCCACATTTCAACTAGCAAAACATTATTCTCATCATCCTTTTGTCTCAATCTTGGCTTCTTTCACCATTTATCTTGATTCTCAAATAGAAGCATATGCATTAATAGAGATAATATGGAAAAGATAAGGGGAGAGCTTCCTTCTTTAGATTGATAAAATCTCTATGCATTTTTTTTGCAACATGAGTAGCATAATCAAAACCAGTGTTCTGATTTTGACCTTGTATTTCTGCTATCATTACCAATAATTCAATGGCTATCCTAGCCTCAAAATTGTGAGCCAGAACCTGATTCAAGCAATAATACATGTACTTGAAATAATCAATAAAATTTTCAAACTCAAAGGGCTCTATATCTTTAGGGTCAAATATTTCCTTGCTCTTTCTATGTCGTACAAGTAATCTACTTCTGAATGCAAATTTGTTCCGCTCATACTCACCATATAGGTCTAAATGCTTGATGTTGACTGTATAATTTGGATTCAACCCAAATACCTCTACAATCTTTTCCCTTGTTACCTCAAGGACTAAAGTGCCATTTTCACTCTTTATCCTCATGTCTATGGGGTCATAGTGCTTAGCTAATTCCATCATCACATCTACCTTGACAAACACATTAGGTACTATCAGCTTCCCAAGGTTAAGGCCCCATAGGTGACAAGTTGGCTTCTTGGAATACCTTCTATTAAAAGCATACAAAAATAGCTTCCATCCACTCTAAGGTTGGGCCAATTCTCTAATTTCATCAACACTATCGATTAATTTTCTCATCACAACAACTTGGCCCATAGGTATCTTTCCAATTCATGACCCACCCTCATTTATGTTTCCAAAGGCACCCTCCATGAATCTTTCCTAAGTTTTCTTTGCACTCCCTAACCTTGTGGATGCCACTGGGGCATCTGATATAGGGTTAGATGCTTCAGGGGGCTCTGGCTTAACCACGAATGAAACATCTTGGGTCCTAGGCCTCTTAACCCTTTTCTACTTGGGTTTTCTCTCTGACCTAATGCTGGACTCACTAGGTTTTGGTTTGCTCATTTTTGCGATGTGACAAGACTAGGGTTTACAACTTTTTATTTATCAAAGAGACCTATCTAGTTTTAACTTTCCAAACACAAATTATAGAACAAAACACTCCTAAATCTTGTACAATGTTAATCACCCCAATTAGGGACACTCAATGAGTTAATCCTAAGAAATTTTATTTTCCAAATTCCCTACTAGTCTTGAAACCAGCATAATTCAATATGCTTGACAAGAAGAGATATGACACTTTGCTTACCCAGATGAGAATTTGATGTTGATGCCTTTGTAATTATTTTTTGGAGTTCCTCGCACCATTTCCTCAGGCTCTAGCTATCTTCTTCACTTCTGAACAATTCCAAATGTGTAGAAAATAATCCAACCACCTTCCTTATGACCAGGAAATGGAGCACAACACCATTAATGGTTGATGGAAACCTCGTGTGAGTGAACTGACACTTAATTTTTTATGTTTAGAACTAGGTCATTGATCATCCTACTTTAAAACCATATCGACGGCTCTCCTTTCACCTCACCACCTTTTCCTTTACTCAAAGTGATTTCCTTAGGATTTTCCACGTTGCCTCTTATTTGGAGGCCATCGCTCATCATTGGTACATTTCACCCTCTGCAAGTCATATCAGCGATGTGAGCACCCACACAATGAGATCTCATCCATTGGATTATGACCCATTTTTGATCACATTCATTTCCCATCGCATATCACTGATTCACACTTCAAATTCCATATCACATCAGCAATGGGAGAAAAGGGTGGTGGAAGATGATCAAGCCACATGCACCTATTTGAAAATAAAAGTCATAGGAAACATTGCTCATAAGAGCAATTCAAATTAGAGATGAAAAATAGAACACCTGACCACATCGCATATCATTATTTTATAACTCAAATTTCACAACCAATCTGTGAAGAAAATATAAACAGCACAAGGGTCATCACACATCGCTATTTCACAACATAAAACCTTCAAGCAATTAGTGACAAAGGAGAAAACAATGATAATGAGAGGAGCACATGTATCGTTCATCACTGATACAAAACTAAAGACCCATAACCTATCTGTGATGCGCGAAACAAAATAAAAACTACTCATCGCACATCGCTAATGTGAGTTTTGCATTCACAAAGCTATCTACGATGAGCAATATGCAAGAGCAGTAGTTGAGACTTAAGTGGGACAACTTTTCACGTTCTCATAAGTTGTTTTAAGAAGGGGACCGCCTGGGATGACATATGAAAAGGCCTCAGGAGACTTAAACTAATTTATTTTAAGGATGTAAAGGCCAAACAAGATCAATCAGATGACCTTATAAAATAAAAGTATTTCTCAGACCTAGGCACAAGGGGTCAATAACTTCACGGGCTCAAATGACTTAAGATGTAACTTAAAAGATCGGGTAATGGTGACAAGGGGTCAGCGATCAATTAGAACATTGGAAAGGACGCCAACCTAAGGGTTACTAATGAAGGTTCTAAGAAACATAAAACCCTAAGGCAATGAAAGTAACATAACCCTAAGCCTAGAGAGACGGATTTGACCAAATTTTTATAGAAGTTTAAGATGAAACATGAAGTATTTTATGGGTTCCATCAACAATGATAAGGGATTTCAACATGGAATTGAAGGTTGGTAGTTTGGCTAGTACTTTTGACATTTCCACTACTCGCAAGAGCAATAAACTAAAGTAGATTATCATGTTATTCAGGGAAGGTGTGGAAAAAGATAATATGCAAACCTTTAACTGCTAAATAGGTGTAGAAATTGAATTTTTATCCCCTGAGCATATAACAATAGCATTTGAAGTAACAAAAGACCTTTGTTTTCTTATTCATCACAATTCATAATTGATTGGATGATAATTTGTAAGTTTGTATGACAATTTACAACCTTATCTTTGAACACACTTATATACACATTTTTTCTAAGTTAATGCCATGGACACTACCCCCTTGATAACAACTTATCTATATAAAAGAAAAAGGAATCCCACCAAAATAAACATACAAACTAAATAAAACATAAAATAAATATATTAATTTCACCATTACAATTCAAAGTCGGCTAACTCCTAGAAAAAAGTGACCTATGTGCATACAAAAATGCATGAAAACATGCATAACGACATACATGGTAACATACATAACATGAAGCGACGGCGTAGTGCGGGGCTCGCTAGATGGAGGATAGAAGTGATGGCACTGACAACAGAAGGAAATAGCACAGGAAGCGAGGAGGTGTCTCATCACCAAATTACGCTGACATTTTTTTGCCTTGTGGGAGAAGCTAACGGTTAAGCGTGGGAAGGGTGGTGCGATGTGATTAAGACAGGCATTTTAAATTGTAACAGGTACTATTCTTGGAAGACACTTGGGAAACACGTTGTGCTTTGGGTTTTCTCATTCTGCAGGTTGAAATTAAAACGTTGGAGAGTAAGGGCGCACTGCAAGTAGGGGAGAGGACCAACCGACTTGAGGTGAGGTGTTTCTAACCGATTGTATTGAATGTTGAATTTTTTTATGTATTGTTTCATGCGTTTTTGTATTATTTCATGTGTTGTTAAAACCGTAGGAATGTAATAAAATGTAGATTTATAGTTGTGTTGTTAATACCGTATGAATCTTAGAAAACATATGAATGTCTTCAAAAGCTTTTGTTATTAAAACCGTAGGAATGTAATGAAACACTGATTTAGAAATACCCATTGTTTCCAACAACCTTTCACACTATGTATTCTACTTTTTCATTCTACAGGTTGAAAGTGAAAGGTTGGAGAGTGGAGTTGCAAGGAGATTGCAAAAAGTGAGTTGAGGGATTTCTAATCATTTGGGTTGTTAGTTGTAAAGGTTTTCAAAATGTTATGAGGGTTTTTAATTATAAATTGTTTTCAAACTTTAAGTGGGTTTAGGGTTTTGTAAAACCCGATGTTTTGCATCTTAGAATTTTAGAAAATAAAATGAATATATTTACAAGATTTTGTTATTTAGACCCTGGGAATATAATGAAAGGCACTGTTTTATAAACACCCATTGTTTCCCAAGAAGCATTAACACTATGTTTCACCACTTTGAACAAGTTTACTCATTATCAGTGATAATGCCAAGAAATTGGTGTTCTTTCTATTTGTAATACACATGTACATATACAGGCTTGAAAACCTCAATGGTTTGGGTATGTTGTGATGTGGCTTGTGGTTTTATAAACACACTGTGTTTTCCATTTCATTCCATTGCACATCTTTCAAACTGAAAGCATTACTTCACATTGCATAACTAATAAGTAGATGCTCATAGATAGATGACAAAATTTAAATTACAATATAGGTTTTTTACAAAGTCAACCTAAAAGAAGTTATGCATTTAGTTCACATTGCATAGGTAAAATATATATCCATAACTATAGGGAAATTCACCTGCACAACCAAGTACTATTCTAAAATATATTAATTTCTTCATTCTAGAGTGATAATTGTAGCTTCCAATTGTATTTTTTGTTATGGCATTCCATGAGAGCACATTTGCTTGAAGTATTTTTTGAAAGAGTTCACTGCCTTGTGTATGAAAGCATAATAGTAAGCAACAACAGAGACAAGGCAATGAACTATTTGGAAAAATGGCTGAAAGAAATGTGGTTTGATGGTCAATGGAATGCCATACAAAGCCATATACAAGGAAATGAACTATTTCTATGTGGGATTGGTTATCTATGGCTTGCCACTATGTTTTGGTAGACATTCTCATCCCGCACTATTTTCACAAAATAATTACAGATAGTTTTTTTGTATTAAGTATAAAGAGATCATTACATAGTGCATATAAGTAATTGCACCAGTATCAAGCCTCTAGGAAGCCCTGCATATGCTATAACATCCTATTGCACCAGTTACAAAATATACATATCCCCACACTGCCCCTGATACAACAAATTTGTCATCTCATATTAACACTATTCCAAGTACCATCTACAAAATATTTACATATATACCTATAGCATGTAGTTATATATGTGCAATTATATAAGGTTCTACATCTATGTAACATATGTACTAGACATGTTACCATTTATAGCCAAAAAGAGATGAAAAAATGTTCCAAGGCTGATTCCTAGAGGGACTGTATTGTATTGTCTGAGTCTCCAAGTGTCACCAGTGTCTCTGTTGTAGCCATCTCATCCACTAAAAGCCCAAGATCCCTGCTACTCTGCCCTTCCATCAGTACAATTACAATCTTTTTTCTTTTTCCCTTGTCAGGATTGTTCTTTTTCTCTTCTTTTAGTTCCTCCCTAAAGGCTTGCAGATAGTTAGAGTGATATTTTCAAATGGAGACCCCCTAGCTTTGTTATAAAGTGGAAAACACCTTAGTTAACAAGCAATATATTTTTTCTTGTAGATATATATTGTCATCTTCAGTAGAGGTATCAATAATATATTGTGAAACTATACCCACAACTATAGGGAACTCCACCTATGCAATCAAATACTATTGTCAAAGATATTAATTCATTCATACTAGAGTGATAATTGCAGCTGCAAATTGCATTTATTTTTCATGGCATTCCAAGAGACCACATTTGTTTGAGGCATTTTTTCAAATAGTTCACTGCCTTGTCTATGAAAGCATATTAGTAAGCAAAAATGGAGACAAGGTAGTGAACAGTTTGAAAATTGCCTCAAAGAAATATGGTTTCATGGTGATTGGAATATTGTGACAAGCCATAGACAAGGAAATGAACTATTTGTAAGTATGATTTCTTATCTATGGCTTGCCATTGTGTTTTGGCAGACATATACTCACCTCACACTTTGTTTTCCAACTTGCAATTATAGAATGCATGTATATGGTTGTTGGAAAACATTGTGTGTTTACTATAAAAGGATAATAGTATATTTGGATTGTCATGACATTCCAACACCATGGTGATTGGAATGACATGACAAGCCATAGACAAGGCAATGAACTGTTTCTATGTATGATTTCTTATCTATGGTATGCCATTATGTTTTGGTAGACATGTACTCATCGCACATTTGTTTTCCAACTTGCAATCACATTATGCATGTATATGATTATTGGAAAACATCACATGTTTACTATGAAATCATAATAGTAGATTTGGATTGTCATGGCATTCCAACACCATGGTGATTGGGATGACATGACAAGCCATAGACAAGGCAATGAACTATTTCTATGTATGATTGCTTATCTATGGCATGCCATTGTGTTTTGGGAGACATATACTCACCTCACATTGTGTTTTCCAACATCCAATCAATCTGCATGTATATGGTTGTTGGAAAACATTATGTGTTTACTATTAAAGCATAATAATAGATCTAGATTGTCATGGCATTCCAACACCATGGTGATTGGAATGACATGACAAGCCATAGACAAGGCAATGAACTATTTGTATGTATGATTGTCTATCTATGGCATGCCATTGTGTTTTGGAAGACATATACTCACCTCACACTATGTTTTCCAACTTGTAATTACACTATCCATTATCTTATATGTATTTTACCATTTACTTTAGAGTGTTGTAGATATTTATGGTCTATGGTTTCATTAAAGCTAACAACGAGAATCCATTGCAAATTGTGTTGTGTAAGCTTCCATGCATCATACCATAATTATTGTTAGAAGTGTATTCCCTGTTGTGCACTTCAATTTTTTTGTTCTATTGCATTTTTATTCTTTTTTCGGGGTTGTAGACTGGAAGGTAACCCATAGTGATTAGATAAGATTGAAAGACCATTTTCATTGTTTGTTTTATTGCTTGCATTAGAATGACAAGATTAGTATTACTATTAGTTTTTTGTGATAACTCTGGAACTTTATGGGCTGAGGATTGGGAAGCAACCCATATCCTCCTAGGTAAGATTCAAATATTGTGTTCAGTATTTTGATTCATTTCTTGCATTAGAATGAAATGATTAGTCTTTTGAAATAAATATTTCGCTTTATGGGGTTAGTTTACATTGTTTTTTTAATATTGTTATTTCCTCTATGTGCGATGCATGCAAAATGGTCGCAGGAACTAGTCCTCCAGTCTCAGGTGCATTTATAAACTAATTTAAATAATTTTCTTCCCTCTCTTTTCAAAACAATGCACCATTTGTCACATATTTCCTATTTCGACTACCAGAAGAAATTTTTAAATCTAGAATACAAATATGCAAGTTAGACATCAGAGCTTATAATATAATTGCTTTGTTGTATCGATATGGAGTTTGAATTTAAAGGCATGCTAAGCTCA
This sequence comes from Sequoiadendron giganteum, assembly GCA_007115665.2. Lineage (NCBI taxonomy): Eukaryota > Viridiplantae > Streptophyta > Pinopsida > Cupressales > Cupressaceae > Sequoiadendron > Sequoiadendron giganteum. Next base: position 306,875,075 of record CM021108.1, on the reverse strand, counting down.
AACTAGGATAATAACAGGTATTTATAATCTTCAACTTAATACACATATCCAATATGTCCATGCATGAGGGTATACCGTAGAATAAATATTTGACTATTTAATACTGCTACATGCTACTGGTTCCCAATTATGACTCTATTTTACATGACAAAAAAAGTAGCTTTCCACATCTTGATAGAAGAAATCCCTGAAATATGAGTTCCATTTGTCTTTGTGACATATGATAACCTAATTCTATTTTTTTGCATAGAAATTTGTTTCTTGTGATATGTATGGTATAACAGCAATGTAAAGTATAATTGTGGTTATGATTGAGGACATAACTTCTTAGTAAATTCTTTGATGGAAGGTCAACTTGATATCGGGTTTGGGCTACAGTAGTATTGACTTAATGGATTTATGTTGTAGAATTGTAATAATACATAAAACTACATTTTTTAATTATGTGTGTTTGATTCTAAAGTTACATAAATAACTAGTACAGCTACATAGCAACCATCTAATTAAGATACATATTAGCCCTCCAAAGAAGGGAAAAATGAAAATAGAAACGACAATAAATCTATCACATACCAAATGGGACTGAAGCAAGAGAAAAATTATAAACTAAAACAATCCCAATTGAATAGTACCCAATCGAAGCGTTCAACTATGTAGGTTCTAGTATCGGCTTTGATATCCAATTGATCAACCATGTGGTTGATAGTATGATGTATGTCCTTGAAGCATTGATAATTGGATTTATTCAAACATCCTTGAATACAACAAAGAATTATCCAAGCATATTTAGTCTCAGGCAACTTGTAGTTCTGAACAAGAATCATGGAGGCTTAGTGTATGACATCTCCAACCTAAGTCATAGCACAAAGTTAATGGGGTTTTTTTGTGACTAGTATCATAATGGTATTATTTCAGGTCCTAGGAGGTCGAATTTTCTACTTTGTACACTATAACTTTTTGAACTTACAATGGATCTGCATTGCATAAGGAAAATCATAGATGCCATGAATGGATCTTAGTCAACCTAATTGGCTGATTGCATATTGTTCAACATAAGTTGGACAATACTATATAAAGGTCAATTTACATAGACAAGGCAATGAACTTTTTTTGTGTATGATTTCTTACCTATGGGTTGCCACTGTGTTTTCCAACTTGCAATCATATTGTGCATGTGTATGCTTGTTGGAAAACATCAGGTGTTTACTATCAAAGAATAATAGTAAATTGTCATGGCATTGCAACACCATGGTGATTGGAATGCCATGACAAGGCAATGAATTATTTTTGTGTATGATTGCTTATCTATGGGTTTCCAATGTGTTTTGGTAGACATATACTCAGCTCACACTGTGTTTTCCAACTTTCAATTGTATTGTGCATGTATATGCTTGTTGGAAAACATCGGGTGTTTACTATCAAAGCATAATAGTAAATATGGATTCTCATGGCATTGCAACACCATGGTGATTGGAATACCATGACAAGCCATAGTCTAGGTAATGAACTATTTCTATTATTTGTTTATGACTTTTCATGGAATTCCAAGATGATGGTGCTAGAATCCAAAGACAATCCATATTTACAATGATGCTTTGATATATTTTTCAATAATCCATATTTACTATTTAGCCATGGTGTTTGAAGCCATGAGAATCCACATTGACTATTATGCTCTAATAGATTTTTGGGAAGCATGTGTAGCTTGTTCAAAAGAACCTATTTTAGGCTTTTAGCCATAGTAACAAGGCAATGAATAGTTTGATATAATGCTTTGTCATACATGTATGAAAAATGTGGTAGCACAGTGAACTATTTCATATAATGCCTCAAATAAATGTGGTCCCCTGGTGAAGGACTGCCATGACAATCCATATTGCTATGGAAGTCCTTCACCATGGGACCACATTTCTTTGAGGCGTTATATGAAATAGTTCACTATGTTACCACATTTTTCATACATGTCTACCAAAGTATTCTATCAAACTGTTCACTACCTTGCTGCTATGGCTGAAAGCCTAAAACAGGTTCTTTTGAATAAGCTACACATGCTTGTAAAAATTCTACCAAAGCATAATGGTAAGCAACAACGTAGAGAAGGCAGTGAAGTGTTTGATAAAATTCCTAAAAGAAATGTGGTCATTTGGTGATGGAATGCCATGATAATCCATATTGCTACCTTGCTTCTATATGGATTTTCATGGAATTCCATCAGCATGAGACCATATTTCTTTGAGGCATTTTATTGAACAGTTCACTACCTTGTTTATGCTATCACATTTTTCATAAATGTCTACCAAAAAATTTAATCAAATATTTGAGTGTGCCTTGTTTCTATGGCTAAAATCCTATAATAGGTGCTTTTGAACAAGGTATGCATGCTTGCAAAAAATCTATCAAAGCATAATAGTAAATCATTGAACATAGTAAACCTATCAATGACAGCCCAAAAAATCCAATAACATGAACTTAATCAAGTACCCCTTAAAAGGTAGTTTAATTACATTCAAGCATATTGAACATTTGCAGATGAGAGTAAACCTGTTATAAACTTTGCATAATGAACCTCATATATAGTTTAAGAATAAACTTGCAAGCAATGAAAGAATGCAAAACAACTTCAAAAAAACTTAATGGGTTTCAAAACATGTAATTGATCTGTATCCTTTCATTGTGACCATATACCTTTGATGTAGAATTTCTTTTGACATTGGTTTAGATCCATGTAGAAGCATGAAGATCTCATCAAAAAACACCAATCATGTCTTTATGCCAAAAACCTATCCACCGAATACCTTAGAGTCATAGCATCAAAATGTATTAGCCATCAGGAATAAAATGTGAATGATGAATGTGCAATGAGTACTTGTTCAATACCTCTAAATTTGTCATGAAACAACTCTATCAAAATTTTGGAACAACTATTAATACCTTTTGCACCAACACCATGTGAACGAGTAATGAGTGAACAACAAGGACTTTGACATGAATATCAACAACCACTTTGGCTATAGATCACCAAATGAATGCATAATCTCTTTGAAACCAATCCATGAGAACACAATCAAGCAACTCAGTCTGCATGTAGTTGGCATTAGGCACCTTTTGACATCAATGACAAACAACATCAGCTTAGACATGTCTGAAAAATATTGAAGTATACATAAGGCATGTGGTATGTTTCAAGTATACAAGTAGAACACAAAATTGTAACTCATACATTTGTCAGTCATAATAAATAAGAACAATTTAGTAACACTTTTCAAGAAACAAGATACATATTTCAAACTTCTATATGAACATGTGAACACTTGAGATCTATAAACACCAACTGTAAACTTCAATTGTGTCTAAGAGCTAGAAGATAATAAATGCATGAAATGAAACAAACTCACATTCAACATGGACTCTTGATATGATTTTTTCCCTCTATCTTTGCTTGCATAACCTTGTTATTTCCTTCATATTTTTCTTCGTATGGTATGGTGTGAATCTTGTTATGATAGATGAAGGTATGTTTGAGCTATAAATAGATAATGATATGCAAGATTTAGAAATATGAATGACTTGGGTGGGTGCAACAAAGAAAGGATTGTGACACATTGATTAGATACATGAAAAGCATATAAATGGCTTATGAAAAGTATTCGATATGGGAGGAAAGGATATAAAAGGCTGGATATGCAAATGAATGGAATGGAAATTCTATCAATTCATCATTTTTGAATTGTAGATAGAAAATGATATGCAAGATTTACAAATATGAATGACCTAGGTGGATCCAAAGAAGAAAGGAATGAAATGCATTTATTTGATTCAAGGAAAGCATATAAATGGCTTATGAAATGTATTCAATATGGGAGGAAAGGATATGGAAGGCTGGATATGTAAATGAATGGAATGGAAAGTGTAGGAAGTGATCATTTATTTCATCATAGAGTGGAATGATTTCCCCTTTGTTATCAGTTATGTTTTTTGTAATCATCATAGGGTTGATTGACTCGATACACACACATAAGAAAGACTCGTTCCCCTTTCCTCACTCTCCTTTGTACACAATGAGGTGTAGAGATCCTTGAGCTTCCTTAGAATGTGACAAGAAAAGAAAAGATATAAAAAGATAATGATATTGATGGAGACAACAGACAAGAGTTAAGATAAAGCACAAGCTGTCGTGCACGCAATATGAAAATGATAAATATGCAAGATCATGATAATGAAAAAATGCAAATTCTAATGCATATGATAAGGACCAATGCAATAAACAGTTGTAGGATAGAAAACACAGTGGGTTGTGACTTAGTAAAGCCCAATGTTTTAGTATGCTAAAGATTTTATGGTTTCTTTAAATGTGTTACTCATAACAATTATAATGCAATGATAAATAAGAATTTAAATGATAATGATAAATAAGATCTTATTCCTTAGTCAAGCTGAAAAACAAAGGATATATGGATGGATAGGGATCAATGATATGGGTTAATGATAGGACATGTAAGGATACACCCTATATGGAGGATCAAGATAGATGGATCAAGATATGTAATGCTATGGGTGAAGGTAACCAATGATAAGGGAACACAAAAAAATTGCTCTTATACAAAGGAGAAGTAGATGACCTATGGAGGAATCCAAAGATGGCATGTCAAAGTAATAACATGCCCCCATGGTAAGAGGTATGACAAGTTATAATGACATGACATGGATATGGAAGATATATGGACATGAAAGGAAACATGACATGGACGACAAGTGATATAGATGATGGAAGACACACATGGTATAAAGCATGCATTAGATTCAATTTCTTGCTATTTTTCCCTAATACTTTATGCAAGATCAAAGGAAGGTGGATGGATGAGGTGGATAACATGGAATATAAATGAAGGAATATGATGGCCAAGTGGAAATAGGATAATCAATAATGTATCATATGAATGGAAAAGTCTTGACCCCAAGTGTACAAGCAAGGGTACGTGTATGGATGTGAAAGGTAGTGGATATGAATGGATATGAATGGCCATGGAAATGGAAGTTGAAGAAGGTGTATGGATATGAATGGAGGACTCAATAGTATCTTTGTGGAAGATAGTACCCCTCTGACTAAATTTTTCTTATAGACCATGGCTAACATGTTCCCAATTAAATATGTTGGTAGGAAAATTGGTAAAGGGGTGATCCCACAAAGCTGGTTTACAATTTCTGGGAGATTCTTATTTTTGTTGAAATCACATATTTTTAGAAAATATAATGATTTAAGCCTTAAAAAGTTCCATTTTAAGGATTTCAATTGAAGAGGCTTTGATCAAATCACCTTAGATCAAACCCCCTCGGATAGAACCCCGCTAGTTTTAAACCATACCTACAACAAAGTCTCCTTTACACCTATCAAAATGCTAATAAGAAAATCATTTTTCATTTACCTTTGGGGGATCAAATAATTCATTTAAATTTTATTTTAAATGATCATGTTAGTCCTCGAAATGAGTTATTCGAAGAATATAATTTTAATATGTTTTGGTTTTATTATGTATGTGTTTTTTTAATTTTATTAAACATAGGTTTTTCACCAAAAATCAAGCTCTTTGTTCTACACATGTGGAAAAATAGCAAATTAACAAAATAAAATTTTAAAAAATATGTTTAGCTGGGTATTGATGTCCTTGATCCATTAAAAAGAGTAAAAATTGAATTTTGATACATACAGAAAAATTTATGTTGTATACAGTCCGCCCGTGTTTCAATTGTAATTGGTTTGACTTCGAAACTTCATTAAGGAAAAAATATTTAATAAAACACTATGAAACCAAATGAAAGTGCTAGATATTGTAGTTACAAATCTAAATTCAAAAAAAAAAAGAATTTTATCCTTCATACAAAAAAAATTATGTTCTATACGGTGAGCGTCACTCCTTAAAAATGTTGTTTTTAAAAAAAAAGCTAGTTTTCGAAGGAGATGGAAAAAGAAGTGCAATCTGATTCCAATTTTTTTGAAAAGAATATATTTAGAATCTATATACAAAACTCCACAAAGCACTAGTTTGCATCATCTTCAAATTCCTCACGGTTTAGCCACTATAGGAGCCTAAAAGTGAAGATTTAGTTTTAAAAAATCAGTTCAGTGTCTAGTTTGCCCAAAAATTGTAAACCAGTATTATGGGATCACCCAAAGATAATGGAATGGATAGGGGTAGGCAGAAGGGGGTTAAGTATTCATGCAAAGGATTGGGTTAAAGCTATGGAATGGGGGATGAAGCTTGGATGGAAGTATGGAATGGAGTCAATATGAGGGAATGTGGGCAAGAAAAACATTGGCACACACCTTGAAGGGTGGTGAAAGTTGAAGGATTGAGAGTGGGTTGGGATAATAAAGTTGGGCATATAAGGACGGAAAATGGATTTGGAGGATGAATAATGGAGGAATGGATGATGGTGGAATAATGGAGTCTTTTGGATTAGCAAGTACGGATAACAATTTTGATTTTTTTTATATTGAATGCATGCATTTTTTTGCTTGCTTTGGAACCCACATTGTTTCCACTTTTGATTTTTCTTTATAGCCCTTTCATTTTTTCTTAATAGGCACCTTCCATTTTTTTGGAAGTGTTTTGCTTTTGATTTTGGAGCATATTTTTTCTTTTTTTGGGCATGTCTTTTTATTGAGACATGATGATATTTAGCTTTTAGTGGATTCTTTGATTTATGCATTTCTTGTTTGGTATCCCAATTGCTTGGTTGATAAGCCATAGAGGGATTTTATGAAATAGGAGTATTTTGAAGTGGAGGGTGTTGGAATGAATTCAAGGGTATGTGCCTTTGTTTTTCTTGAAAGGGAACCTAGGTATATGCATTAGGAACATATGGGCGCATGATGGGTGGAAGGTTTTGTGGATACGGTCCAACAATAGATGGTGAATATGATGGAGGTGGATGTATTGATGTAAAGGGAGGCCTCTTGTGTTTGATAGAGCTACCAAAGTCTTAAGAAGGAGGTATCCAGCCAAGTCTGTAAGAAATTACATGTGTTTTAATATTAGGGTGTGCAGGTAAATGGAACTCATGAAGATTTATGGTATTGTATGAGAAAACCATCTTTTATAAAGGTGGATGAACCAAGCTTATATGTTTGTGGTTCATGAATGGGATCTTGTGAAAGTTTAGGATTATCATGAGATGTGATGGAAATTCTTATACCTTGGGGGTCTTAACTTATTGAATGGATGGAAATCTTTTTTTAATGAATTTATACACGACGATTATGGTATGGAGTTGACATACTTCGATCATGAGATGGTATGGCATCATGACATGGAATGGAATGATGAGATGAACTGGGATCATGAGAGGGAGTATTTTGATCTTCATGTAAAAGGGGGATCTATGATCTCATACTTTCGATCAATAAGGTCAAGTGTGTGACATGGTTGACTTTCTATAGGTGCTATGAAGGTGGAAAAACATGAAATGGATGAGCTAGATAAACATGGGATGGATGATGTGAAAGTGGGTGGAACTAGAAGACTACGACTACCATTTTGTGAAATAGAATTTTGCATCGGGAATTGTATTCCTTACAGGGTAACTTTGTGTTCCTTTGGTGAAATAAGATGGATAGTTGTTGGTTCAACATAACAGACATTTTGGGTTCCCTTGTCAATGCATGAAAAGGATGACATGGAAGGTGACATGAGTTGGGTATAAGTTTGAATGGTAGGTTTATGGTTTTTCTCGCTTGATTAAGATTTAGATCTTGAATACCCCATCCCACTATGAAATATCTTGCACTCCTCCAAGCATATATAGATTTTATTTTACTATGGTCTTCAAACGTATCATTCGATGTTTGATAAATGCGCAAACACAAATAATCCATATGATAGTAAAATGGCTTGTTGCAATGATCACTTTCTGTTATGTGCACTATAACAATGTATTTAAGTCCACCTTCGTTATAGGTTGGAAAACACAGTGGGTTGTATTTTTTATATCACGCGGTGTTTTCCAACTTACAATTATACGTAGATAGAATGGTTCTCATGAAACTCTTGTGTTTTTTAGACCTTAATAATTTCATGAAACTCACCTAAAAAATTGATTACAACTCTTCGGTGGACTAAAATTTGGGTTTCAAAATTGTGATATGATGGTAAATCAAAATGCACTAAATAATTGCAGGTTGGAAAAAATAGTGGGGAATGTCAATAGATGCTTCTGAGAATCTTGCATCTCCTTTTGATGGGCAGCAAGTTAATTATCCCTTTAAACAAAATCCAAGCCCATACAATTCACCTCCTCGCCATTCACTTGAGCCAATACGAAGACCACTTGGCTGAAAAGTGTCCCCTTTGCAACATCTAAATTGTTGTAAACTCATGCACTAGGAAATACAAATTGGATAGCTGGTTCAATTTCATCTTCATATGCAACAAGAGATAGTGGCAACCTTGCATTTCCATTGCTTAGCAATTTGGCTAGTGATTTTTGAGTTGTGGAGGAAATGGTATGGGCTTGGATTTTGTTTAAAGGGATAATCATTACTCCTGTATGTAGATGTCTTATTCGAAGTGGGAGCTTTCCTGTCTGTTCTATATCCACTACCACATTACACCAATTCCCTCCTCCACCAACCTCCAATGCAACTATTGTCGTGGCATCTTAAACTTTTATTAGTTGTGCAACAAAACCTTTGAATTTTGACCTATCAATTGTGCAACAACACCTTTGACATTTGACGTTTATCAATTGTGAAACAAGACCTTTCACTTTTATCCTATCAATTGTGCAACAAAACCTTCCATTGTTGTCTTTGTTTTATCAAATTCCTTTCTTTTAGATTGTAGCTCTATCTGAATAGCATTAAGCTCCTCTTCTTTTTACCATGACAACTTCTTCTTGTGTTTTAATTCCTTTTCTAACTGGTTAATTATAGTGCTCGGTTGTTTTGCTCCACTTTGAGCATTTCCAAGTATTGTTTTTGCAGTGTGTTTACGATTAGAGTATGCAGATGTTTCTTTTTGCAAGCTTGTTAGGGAACTTCTCTGCCTTTTCGAATAAGACTTCCATACATCCACCCAACTGATTCTCTTTTTTTGCACTTAGATCTAGTATTTCCTTTTCCTTATCATCCATTTCCAATTGTATTTTTTCCATGGAATTGCTAATTGATAGAATTCTCGCCTTCATTTGTTCAAATCCACTTAGAGAATCATGTCTCTCTTTCTTTGTTTGCACAAATTCATACACAATAGAAAACCTTTTGAGTTAATCCACTTCTGCATTACCATTTTCCCCTTGCACATACTACACATGCTTCTTTCTCCACTTGTCACAAGAAGGAACAACCTCTTCATTCAATACATTATCTATCTCATTTACTTTTGTCTACTTATTTCCAAGTGTTTTAGAGCAGATTCCTTTTTTTCAATACACACTTTCCAATATGTCCTCGTATTTTTTTATTACTACCATGTCATAAAATTCTCAAAAAAAAAAAAATTGGATTTTGTTGGATTTCTTTCAAGCAAAGGGATAGAGATTTCAATGTACTGAATACTTTCAAATGATAAAGGGACAAACATGTGGTAATGAAGTTTTCATGTTTATGGACATTTCAATATGAATAACATCAAACATAGGCAATACAAAATATCTTTCATTCGACAATAGTGTTTCAAAATAGTAGATATGGTTATACAACTATGAGTGGGTTGTAGTTTTCATAACACCCTGTGTTTTCCAATCTATAGTTTTACAAAACCGGATTCATGTAACTAAGAGCTTTTGTTTTCATAAATGTATTGCGATATTTACTTGTTTTCTGAACAAGTGGCTAAATTAGTAGTTGGAAGTAAATAACAAGTTTTTTGTAGATGCCTATAGCGCTATTTGTTACTGACTATTTTTCCCTTTTTTTTTTACAGTACAACTAAAAATGTTGAACTTGAGAATTCACATCGGGCAGGTTCCCCACAACAATCAAGAAGACAATGGCAGTCTGTTCAATATGGAGAAGCTGCGTTGTGCTTTCAAATTCAATTGCAAGACGTTGGAGGATGCAATTCGCAAGGTCGATAGATTTCTGGAGCCCACCGAACCTGTACTCCCTTATTCAGAGGCTAATGTAGCTTATGGGTTCCTATCAAACTGCATGGACCTGCTAACAAACCTGTATTCTAGTTCAAATTCTCTATGCAAAATATGTTTTGCGCCATGTGGTCGATCACAAACAACTTGACGAAGCATTGGAAAGATATGATGTTGATCAGGGTCTTGACCTCATTGGTGGCATCTTCCCACGTTCATTGCTTCAATCATCCTTGATATGAGGTGTGTTTAAGAAACATTTAGCAGCAATATAGAGCATCAGGGTGATCATTTTTTTGACCAAGCAATGTGATTGCATGGTCATGTTGTTGAGCCACACATTGAAGTGGGCATACAGGAGATGTATCTTGCCCTCTGCACACTGCTTGACCACCCCGCACCAGTTCTGATAAATGATGAAAGGGTTATTGAGTGGCTTGGCACAAAATGCCCCTTGTCATTCTAATGAGGGCACAAATGTAAACACAGAAAATGTAAAGAGTGAATCTTATTAGGATGTGGAAAGGATTTTTAAATGAAAAATGGAAATTAAAACTTTGACTTTTATTATGTATTACTCTTTTCAAACACTACAGTTGAATGAAAGGTGTTTTTTATTGTTGTTTATTAGTGTTTATTACTCTATTTTTTATCACTCTTTATTACTATTTATTACTATTTTGTAAAAATACATATTGTAAAAAAAAGGGTGTTGTAAAAAATAGCAACCCACGCACAGTTGGACATAACCAAATCTGCTATTTTGAAACACTACTCTTGAATGAAAGATATTTTGTATTGCATGTGTCTGATGTTCTTCATATTGAAATATCCATAAACATGAAAACTTCATTACCACATGTTTGTCCCTTTATCATTTGAAAGTATTCAATACATTGAAAACTCTATCCCTTTGTTTGAAAGAAATCCGACAAAATCCTAAAAAATATTTGTTATGAGAATTGTATGACATGGTATTAATAAAAAAAATATGAGGACATATTGGAAAGTGTAGTGAAAAAAAAGAATCTTCTCTAAAAACACTTGGAAAGAAGCAGACCAAAGTAAATGAGATAGATAATGTATTGACTGAAGAGGTTGTTCCTTCTTGTGACAAGTGGAGGAAGGAGCATGTGCAGTATGTGCAAGGGGAAAATGGCAATGTAGAAGTGGATTAACTCAAAAGGTTTTCTATTGTGTATGAATTTGTGCAATCAAAGAAAGAGAGACATGATTCTATAAGTGGAGTTGAAAAAATGAAGGCAAGCATTCTATTAGTTAGAAATTCCATGGAACAAATACAATTGGAAATGGATGATAAGGAAAAGGCAATACCAGATCTAAGTGCAAAAAAAGAGAATCAGTTGGGTGAAGGCATGAAATTCTTATCCAAAAAGGTAGAGAAGTTCCCTAAAGAGCTTGCAAAAAGAAACATTTGCATTCTCTAATCATAAACACACTGCAAAAACAATACTTGAAAATTCTCAAAGTGGAGCAGAACAACCGAACACTATAATTAATTAGTTAGAAAAGGAATTAAAACACAAGAATAAGTTGTCACGATGAAAAGAAGAGGAGATTAATGCTATTCAGAGAGAGCTGCAATCTAAAAGACAAGAATTTGATAAAACAAAGACAACAATGGAAGTTGTTGTTGCACAACCGATAGGTCAAAAGTGAAAGGTCTTGTTGCACAACTAATAAACATCAAATGTCAATTGTGCAACAACACCTTTGATAGGTCAAAAGTCAAAGGTTTTGTTGCACAACTAATAAAATTTTAAGATGCCACAACAATAGTTGCATTGGAGATTGGTGGAGGAGGGAATTTGTGTAATACGGTAGTGGATATGAAATAGACAAGAAAGCTTCCACTTTGAATAAGACATATACATACAGGAGTAATGATTATCCCTTTAAACAAAATGCAAGCCCATATCATTTCCTCCACAACTCAACAATCACCAACCAAATTGCTAAGCAATGGAAACACAAGGCTGCCACTATCTCTTTTTGCATCTGAAGATGAAATTGAACCAACTATCCAATTTGTATTTCCTAGTGCATGAGTTTGCAACAATTTAGATGCTGCAAAGGGGACGCTTTTCAGCCAAGTGGTCTTCATATTGGCCGAAGTGAATGGTGAGGAGGTGAATTGTATGGGCTTGGATTTTGTTTAAAGGGATAATCATTACTACTATATGTAGATGTCCCATTTCAAGTGGGAGCTTCCCTATCTATTTTGTATCCACTACCGCATTACACAAATTCCCTCCTCCACCAACCTCTAGTGCAGCTATTTTCTGCATTTGCAAGACCATTAGAGCTAAGTTGACTATTTTGAACTACTGCACATGTTTTGTTATAGTGTGCATAATAGAAAGTGGTCATTGAACAAGAATTCATAAGTGAGTGGCAACCATCTTTGTTTTCCATCATGCAACTATTACGTGTATCTTTTGTTGGAAACGTATGAGGAAATTGAAATGGAATGTTTGTTGAGAGTAAGGGTTGTCATAAAATATGAAGGTGAAGTTGAAAACATTGTTTTTTTACAGTGTGCATAAAAGAAAGTAGTAATTGAACAAGAATTCAGAAGTGAGTGACAACCTAGTGTGTTTTCCATCAAGCAACTATTATGTGCATTTTATGTTCAAAACATATGAACAGATATTGAAATGGAGTGTTCTCCTAAAAGTAAGGGTTGTTATAAACTATGAAGGTGAAGTTGCAAACATTGGTTTTTTATAGTGTGCATAAAAGAAAGTGGTCATTGAACAAGAATTTAGAAGTGAATGACAACCTAGTGTGTTTTCCATCATGCAACTGTTATGTGCATTTTCTATTTGAAACATATGAACAGATATTGAAATGGAGAGTTCTACTGAAAGTAAGGGTTGTTATAAACTATGAAGGTGAAGTTGAAAAAATTGTTTTGTTACAATGTGCATAAAAGAAAGCGGTCATTGAACAAGAATCAGAAGTGAGTGACAACCCAGTGTTTTTTCCATCATGCAACTATTGTGTGCATTTTCTGTTCGAAACGTATGAACAGATATTGAAATGGAGTGTTTTGCTGAAAGTAAGGGTTGTTATAAACTATGAAGGTGAAGTTGAAAACATTGTTTTGTTATAGTGTTCATAAAATAAAGTAGTCATTGAACAAGAGTTCAAAAGTGAGTGACAACCCAGTGTGGTTTCCATCCTATAACTATTATGTGCATTTTTTGTTCGAAACGTATGAGCAGATATTGAAATGGTGTTCTGTTGAAAGTAAGGGTTGTTATAAACTATGAAGGTGAAGTTGAAAACATTTTTTTGTTACAGTGTACATAAAAGAAAGTAATCATTTAACAAGAATTTAGAAGTGAGTCACAACCCAGTGTGTTTTCCATCTTACAACTATTATGTGCATTTTGTGTTCGAAACATATAAACACATATTGAAATGGAGCATTTGTTGAAAGTAAGGTTTGTTATAAAATATGAAGGTGAAGTTAAAAACTTTATTTTGTTACAATGTGCATAAAATAAAGCACTGATTGAACAAGAATTCATAAGTGGGTCACAACCTAGTGTGTTTTCCATCCTGTAACTATTGTGTATTTTGTGTTCCAAACATATAAACATATATTGAAATAGATTTTTTGTTGAAAGTAAGGGTTTTTATGAACTTCAATACATTGTTTAACAAGAATTGAGAAGTGAGTCACAACCCAGTGTATTTTCCATTTCCTCCAACTTTTTTCTACATTTTATATTCATAAAACGTACGACGATATTGAAATGGAATGTTCGCTAAAAGTAAGGGTTGTTAAAAAATATGAAGATGAACTTTAAAACATTGTTTTCTTATAGGCTACATAAAAGAAACCGCTCATTGAACAAGAATTGAGAAGTGAGTCACAACCCAGTGTGTTTTCCATCATACAACTATTATGTGCATTTTGTGTTTGAAACATATAACACATATTGAAATGGAGTGTTTGCTGAAAGTAAGGGTTGTTATGTGTTGTTATAAAATATGAAGGTGAACTTGAAAATATTGTTTTGTTATATTGTGCATAAAAGAAAGCGCTCAATGAACAAGAATTCGGAAGTGAGTCACAACTCAGTGTGTTTTCCATCTTGCAACTATTATGTGCATCTTGTGTTCCAAACATATAAACATATATTGAAATGGAATATTTGTTGAAATTAAGGGTTGTTATGAACTTCAATATGTTGTTTAATGAGAATTGAGAAGTGAGTCACAACTCAATTTTTTTTCCATCATACAACTATTATGTGCATTTTGTGTTCCAAACATATAACACATATTGAAATGGAGTGTTTTATGAAAGTAAGGGTTGTTATAAAATATGAAGGTGAAGTTGAAAACATTATTTTGTTACAGTGTGCATAAAAAAAAGCATTGATTGAGCAAGAATTTAGAAGTGAGTCACAACCCAGTGTGTTTTCCATCCTACAACTATTATGTGCATTTTGTGTTCCGAACATATAAACAAATATTGAAATGGAAATTTTGTTGAAAGTAAGGGTTGTTATGAACTTCAATACATTGTTTAACAAGAATTGAGAAGTGAGTCACAACCCAATGTGTTTTCCATTTCCTCCAAAAAAAATTGCATTTTCTATTCACAAAACGTACTATGATATTGAAATGGAATGTTCATTGAAAGTAAGGGTTGTTAAAAAATATGAAGATGAACTTCAAAACATTGTTTTCTTATAGTCTACATAAAAGAAACCGCTCATTGAACAAGAATTGAAAAGTGAGTCACAACCCAGTGTATTTTCCATCATACAACTGTTATGTGCATTTTGTGTTCCAAACATATAACACATATTGAAATGGAGTGTTTGCTAATAGTAAGGGTTGTTATAAAATAAGGGTAAGTGCACCAATCTATGACACAATTTTGGCTCTTAAGATGCCACTTTTTTTCTAAAATCAAAAAAATTTGATTTGCACGAGAAAATGAAGATAGTTACGCTCAAAATTTCAAGATGTGGCAAGAACAAAAGTTGAAGTGCTCCGAGTCTAGTTTCTAAGCTACTATTGTTTTTTTAAAATTAATGAAGATTAAGGGTCTCAAAAAGGGGGGGGCCCAAAATAGGTCCTATTTTTATAAAAAAAAATAGCATAGTGCCTGAGGGCTCCCCCCTTTTTGGTTAACTTTTTTTTAGAATTTCAAAAATCCCAATGGTGAGAAATTAGCTAACACCATGTAGTTTATCCTCCTTCTTTCGGATAATTTTTTTAATGAATATATAATATTTTATGAATTTTCAAAGTGGACACATCCTGAAAAGCTGAAATTTGAGCATACTCCCCCCCAATGTTTTTGCAAACTAATCGAAAATTGATTATTTTTTTTCATCATGTGTAGAATGGAGTCTAGTTTCAAAAAATATAATTTGTTTCACGTTCTGATGAACGTGTAAAAATCTATCCTAAACCTTGCACATGTTGGTTTTTGACCAAAAATGAAGGCATTTCCAATAGAAGCCATGGATCAAAACCTTAACTAAATCAAAATGAAAAAAGAATTATATATTTAGATAGCTGAGATAGAGGTTAACACTATCACGGTTTTTTTTATAAACTTGCATTGAAAGACATGCAAATGAGATGGGGAGCACGGTCAAAAATATGAGAAAATTTAGAAAATCCTGTTAATTAACACGTCTAAAGCAGGCCTTTTGGCGAGCGCCAAATGGCCTGCTTTGCATAGAACTAGATTTTCGCTTTCTCTATCAGGGAAATTATATATAAGAAATAAAGATTTAAGTATAAGTTGACATTTACATATGGACATTTAATTTCTTATACTTTAAGTTATATTTCATGTATATATAGGCAGGATGTTTGAGAGTGGTTTCAGATCTCTAAGAGTTATAATGCAAATTCTAGTTTTTTGGAAGATCTTAAAAATTTCAAACTTAGTCGAATTTTAGTAATCAGCATGTCAAATTTCAGTAATCAGGAAGTCAAATTTTAGTACTCAGGAGGTCGAATTTCATCTATCTCACTCATTTTCATCTCTTATTCTCTAGACCTCTCTCTCTCACTATCTTCATCCCTTTATCTAACAATATCTTCCTTGAGCTCAAGAACTATGTCTCTACATGTCCATCTATCTCTCCTTCCCTCTCCAATATCTATCTCCCTCCCTCCTTCCCTCACTACATTTTTCTATCTCTCATCCCTCTCCTTTAATCTCTATATATCTCTCTCTACTCTCTACACCTACCTATCCCTTCCTCCCTCCCTCTCCTCTCTTTCTCTCTCTCTTTGCTTCCCTCGCTCTCTCCTCCCCTCTCTACTCTCTATCTTGTCATTCTCTCTCTCCTTCCCTCTCTAGTTCTCTCTATCTCACTTCTCTCTCCTTCCCTCCCTCCCTCTCTAATTTTCTCTATCTCCCTCTCTCTCTCCTTCCCTTTCTACTTCTCTTTATCTCACCTCTCTTTCTCCCCCTCTCTCTCTCCCTCTCTCTTCCTTTCACCCACCTTTGCTCTCTACTTCTCTCTATCTAACCTATCCCTCTATACATCTCTCTCTCCCCCCTCCTTCCATCTCAATCTCTCCACCTTCCTCCTTATCTCTCTAATTTTAAGCTCCATCACACATCTCTATCACCTATCTCACTTCTCTCTTTCCCTTCCCTCTCTACTCTCTTTCTCTCTATCTCACCCCTCCTCTCTCTTATCTCTCTCACCTCTATCTCTCCATCCCTACCTCTTCCTCCCTCTCTCCTTCCCTCTATTTTTCTCTTTATCTCCTCCTCCCTCTATCTACCTAGACCTCTCTCTATTTTTGTCTCCCCTCTCTCTCCATCCCTACCTCTCCCTATATCTCTCCTTTCATATCTACTTCTCTCTACCTAGTTGTCCCTCTATACTTATTTCTCTCTCCCTCCTTGCCTCCTCTCTCTCAATATCTCCACCTTCTTTCCCTCTCTAGTTCTCTCTCTATCACCTCTCTCTATCTCTCTCCTCCCTCTCTACTCTCTCTATCTCTCCCTCCCTCCCCCTCTTTCTATCTCTCCTCTCTCCTCTCTCCCTCCCCCTCTTTCTATATCTCTTTGCCCTCTCTCTACCTATATCTCTCTCCTTCTATCTATCTCAACTATCCATGTTTACCTATCCCTCCCTCCTCTCTCTCTTCGACCAAAATTCACTCTACATCTCTTTGTCTAGCCTACCCCTATATACCTCATTTTCTTTCCCTCTCTCTTTCCCTCTCTCAATCTATCTACCTTTCTCATTACGTCTCTACTTCTCTCTATCACCTCTCTCTCTCCCCTTTCCCTCTTTACTTTCTTTCTCTATCTCACCCCTCTCTCCTTAAATATCCCTCCCTCCCTCCTCTCTCTCTCTATCTCACCTATCTCTCCCTCCCTACCTATTCTTCCCTCTCTCATCCATTCTCTACTTCCCTTTATTTCCCCTCCCTCTCCTTACCTACCTCTCTCTCTATTTCACTCTCTCACCTCTCTCTAAATCCTTATCTCTCCCTCGATCGCTACCTCTCCATCTGTCTCTCCTTCCCTCTCCACTTTTCTATATCTCCCTTTACTCTCTCTACCTACCTCTCTCTCTCCATCCCTACCTCTCCCTCCAACTCTCCTTACCAATCTACTTCTATCTACCTACCTATCCCTCTATACCTCATTCTCTCTCTCTCTCTCCCTCTCTCCATCCTTCCCTCTCTCAATGGATATATCCACCTTACTTCTTCTCTCTCTAACTTCTCCCTCCCTTCCCCTCTCTCCTTACCTCTCTACTCTATCTCTATCTCAACTCTCTCTACCTACATATATATCATTCCCTCATCTCTCTCTCTCTCTCCTACCCTCTCTCCCTCTCTCAAGTCTCTCTATCTCTCTCTCGTCTACCCTTAACCCTTAAAACCCTCTACCCTCTACCATAAACCCTCTACCCTCTATCTCTCTCCCACTCCCTCTCTCTCTTTCTCTCTCTCTATCTCACATCTCTCCCTCCTACCCACCCTCCCTATCTCAATTCTCTCTCACTCACTCACTCACTCACTCACTCACTCCTATATCTCTCCACTCTACCCTTATCCCTCTACCCTATATCTCTCTCCTGCTCGATCCTTCTCTCTCTCAAGACTCTCCCTCATATCCCCTCTCCCTCTCTCTCTCAAGACTCTCCCTCATATCCCCTCTCCTTCTCTCAGGTCTCTCTCTCTCTCACTCACTCCATCTATCTCTCTCCCCTCTACCCTTAACCCTTAAAATCTAAACCCTTAAACCCTCTACCCTTTATCTCTCTCTCCCTCCCTCCCTCCCTCCCTCCCTATCTCTCTCTCAATTCTCTCCCTCCTACCCCCTCTCCCTCTCTCAGGTCTTTGACTCACTCACTCACTCATTCCTATCTCTCTCCCCTCTACCCTTAATCCTCTACCCTCTACCCTTAACCCTATATCCTCTATCTCTCTCTAACTCCCTCCCTCTCTCTCTCTCTCACTAAATCCCTCTATCTCTCCCCCGTATACCCTTAACCCTAAACCCTAAACCCTTAACCCTTAACCCTTAAACCCTAAACCCTTAAATCCTCTACCCTCTCTCTCTCAAGTCTCTCCCTCCTACCCCATCTCCCTCTCTCAGGTCTCTCTTTCTAAGTCACTCCCTCTATCTCTCCCCCCTCTACCCTTAACCCTTAAACCATTTACCCTCTCTCTCTCTCTCAACCATCTCCCTCCTACACCCTCTCGCTCTCTCAAGTCTCTCTCTCTCACTCACTCACTCCTATGTCTCTTCCATCTACCCTTAGCTAGGCTATACCCTTAAAACATCTACGCTCTACCCTCTATCTCTCTCCCACTCCCTCCCTCCCTCTCTCTCTCAAGACTCTCCCTCCTACCCCCTCTCCCTCTCTCAGGTCTCTCTCTCACTCACTCCATCTCTCTCTCTCCCCTCTACCCTTAACCCTAAACCCTTAAACCTTCTACCCTCCCTCCCTCTATCTCTCTCCCACTCCCTCCATCTCTCTCTCAACCCTCTCCCTCTCTCAAGTATCTCTCTCTTAGTCACTTCCTTTGTCTCTCCCCTCTACCCTCTACCTGAAAGAGGGAGAGGGGTTAGGAAGGAGATACTTAAGAGAGAGAGGGAGGGAGTGGGAGAGAGATAGAGGGAGGCATGGTTAAGGGTAGAGGGTAGAGGGTAAAAGGGTTTAAGTTTTAAGGGTTTAGGGTTTAGGCTTAAGGGTAGAGGAGAGAGAGATAGAGGGAGTGACTGAGAAAGAGACCTAAGAGAGGGATAGGGGAGAGGGGGTAGGAGGGAGAGGGTTGAGAGAGAGAGAGGAGTAGAGGGTGTTGGAGAGAGATATAGGGAGTGAGGGTTAAGGGTATAAGGTAGAGGGTTTAGGCTTTAAGGGTTAATGGTTTAGGGTTTAGGGTTAAGGGTAGAGGGTAAAAGGGTTTAATGGTTTAGGTTTTAAGGGTTAAGGTTAAAGTATTAAGGGTTAAGGGTAGAGGGGAGAAAGATAGAGGGAGTGAGTGAGTGAGTGAGTGAGTGAGAGAGACCTAAGAGAGGGAGAGGCGGTAGGAGAGAGAGACATGGGAGAAAGAAAGAGGGTGGGATGGTTATGGGTAGAGGGTTCAATGTTTAAGGGTTAAGGGTTTAGGGTTAAGGGTAGAGGGGATAGAGATAGAGGGAGTGACTGAGAGAGAGAGAATTGAGAGAGGGAGAGGAGGTAGGAGGGAGAGACTTGAGAGAGGGAGGGAGGGGAGATATATAGGCTCTCCCTTATCCCCCTCTCTCTCTCTCAAGACTCTCCCTCCTACCCCCTCTCTCGATCTTAGGTCTCTCACTCACTCACTCACTCACTCCCTCAATCTCTCTCCCCTCCACCCTTAACCCTAAACCCTAAACACTAAAACCTTATTCTTTAAACCCAAAGCCCTAAAAACCTCTATAATATACCCTTAACCCTCTA
>CM021108.1:306090805-306252762 GCA_007115665.2 Sequoiadendron giganteum | reverse complement strand
ATTGCAATCACATCTTCTAGAAACACCTACTACAATAACTGAATAACTGTAGGAATATAGAACTTCATAACTTTCTCAAATCTTGATGCATACCACTGAAACTTTCGGACAAAATACTAGATAGGCTCAACAACAAACCCTTTAATGTGCACCTTCTAATAATCAACATACATAACTTGCCATCATTCTAACCTTCTCAGCTTCACAAGCCACCTACAATAGATCTATTACAATTTTCTCAATATCCTTGACATATACAACCTTCAATCCATTAATGATAATAGTGTTGACATCAATGACAACCACATATTAGAAACACAACCACAACATCCAACAAATGTGTATATGTATTTGGAGGACTCATGAATTGTAAGTTTGTGAGGGGAGATAGATTAGGAGATATGAGATTTGAATGCACAAAGCTAAAGGGATTCCTAGTGGAAATACCTAAGGTAGTATTGGCATTGTTAGTAGGTTGTTTGGTTATTGTAATAGTTGGATAGTGTATGTTGAAATAGAGGTCATAGCTATGGATGGAGGAATTGGATTTCCACCTCAACCCCAAATTTTGAGCACAACTAGTCATTATAGGGACATGTTTATCAATAATGTGAGCTGCTACGAAAAATATCTAGGCCTTGTTCCTTATCAAGCATTATCCTCATGTTATCTATGGTAGGAATTGTATTACCAACAATGTATTCAGAAGTCACAAAGTTTTTCAATTTCTCTAAATATTCATCCATTCATCTTAGTTATTCTCGAGGGACATTAACAACCAATGTGTTAACATAAATCACATTGGTTGTGGGTAGGGTGGTCATGGGAAATGAGGTATCAAGGATATGGTCCATAGTGGGTTGACTAGTATCAACACTATGGGTGAAAGAGTTGGAAAAATCAAGATCCAAAACATGTGTAGAAGCACAAGATGGAATGAGTCTCAAACTATGTCTCACTATAGTATTGGTAATAGGACACCAATTTTTGAAGTTCATACAAGTTTCACAAAATCTAGGTAGATCCAAAATAAAGAATAGCCTCTAGATAAATGCAATCAAAAACCCTAGAATATGAAGTACAATGCAAGTATGTAAAAGAGATAAACAAATTTCAGATTTTAAATAAGATAATTTTCTTATTATAATATGAAAAAACCTGAAAAACGATTTTGTTTAATTCTAATTTTGATTTCCAAACAATGCACTCAATTAGAGAAATTAAAGCTAATGCAAAAAATGACAATTTTTTCTCATTTTTGAAACTAAAACCCGGATTTAACAACAAATCAGAAGAATGCAAATAGAGACAAATCAATGCCCAAAATTTTTAAACAACACCTATATAGGGACAAATTCACCCTACCTATTCATGGAGCGAGGGTGATCTATGATCCAGATGTCGGGAGGGATGCTTGTTATGATGTGATGGGTCTTGATGAGATCCACTTTTCTGAGGGATAGATCGATTCAGAGAGATACAGGGGCATAGTGCCCACCTATAGATTGATTGTGGCTGCCATCATATCAGGTCTTGTGGCACTAGATCAGTGGGACTGATACTTCAGTCTAGGTTGGGGGTTGCCATGGGAGCGGATGGTCATCTGCAGGGAGTGCTTTGCTTGGGGTCCAATGATGTTGGCCTCATTATACAAGGATCTTCATGAGTTTGCCTATCTTGATAGCAGGGCCATTGGGGCTGGGGTCACATTACTACACATTTGGGCATGGGAGTGCATTCCAGTGCTCCATCCGTAGGTCACACCGATTGTTTTGGATATAGATGATCCCATTGTCTGGTGATATGGTGGAGCCCAGATCACCTTCACTCACATAGGTACAAGCGGCATCACCCATTGGCGACGGGTTATAGATGAGATGAGAGAGTTTTTTTGGAGGCCCTGGCTCAACATAGGCCCTTAGTACGATGATATTGAGAAATTATTCTTTTCTTGGTAGGAAATATGGATGCAGGGCATAAAGCATACGATGATAGAGTGTTACCTCCCTAACAAAGTAGCACAGAAATTTGGTGATATTAAATATAGGCCAGACGATTAGTACATGGTAATCTTCACCTGTACTACGAGAGAGATAGCATGGGGCCAACCCATTCTAGCACCTAAGGCAGTAGCCTCATTTAGATAGTTAGTGGCCAGGTCATGGCCATATGATTAGGGGCTAGTAGATGCAGGGTTGAATCCAACATATTGGGATTAGTTTAGGCCTCCCTTGAGATTGAAAGTTCTAGGTGCGGCACTCCCACAGTGGAGGTTGAGAGGTAGGTCATCTGGTAGGGGCAGGGAATAATGAGGCAGAGGCAACAGTGAAAGGGATGGGGACAAAGATAAGGGAGGAGGTGGACCACCTCCACATCAGGCACCACCTAGAGACTAGGCATAGCGCACATCACCAGGGGTGTAGACACCACCGCGGAAACCTACACCACCTTGAGTAGAGGTCCACCAGACCCCTCCTCGAGATGTATAGCCTAGAGATGGGGATAGAGAGGTCCCCTAGCAACAACCAGTACGGCAGCCCAATCACAAAGATGCATTGATCCAATAGTTACAAGGTCAAATACAGATTTTGACAGTTGAGAGAGATCAGGCTTGGTAACAGGTTTTGACAGTTACTGTTGAGAGGGACCAGGCTCAGTCTAAGAGGGATCAGTAAATCAGTCAACAACAATAGCTAGAGAGCATTGCCTCATCATCCCAAGGACACATAGTTTCTATTTGAGCATACCGAGAGGTGGTTAGAGAGGTCGAGTACTACAGAGTTCAGTATAGATAAGCAATGCCACCAATAGGCCGGGTGCTAGACTTCTCACAACAAACAGGGATGAGGCCTCTCGAGGATCATGGTGAGAGGTAGACAAGAGAGGGAAGCATCCAATAGAGTTAGTCCTTGATCATAGATAGTCATCCACCTTTTGATTCATGGGCCCTGATTGTTATTTCCCCTATTATATCATGCATTTTGATGTGTACACTTGATCTGATTTTGTACCATAACAGTTGTACATTTTTGATGATATATGAGATGACTTTATTTATGATATGTCCTATTTGATGCATGATGTATGGATGTATTTTAAATTCCTATATGTGATGATATATTATGAGATGTATGATGTGATGCAGTGATTATGTTTCTATATGATAATGTGGTGTAATGATTATGGAAGTATTTCATTTTGTAATTTTCTATGCATTTTTTGGTGAAAATGAATGGATGCATTTATGACATGCAAAATGATTATGTGATGGTTTTATGATATGATTATGAATGTGATGCAATGCATGTAATGAATTTAATGATTTATTAAGATTATTAGAATAAAAAATATATATTATTCTCCATAACTTAAGGTGATGATAATGTAAGATGAAATGATGTGATATGATTTATATGATATGATATGCATTGTGCATTATGCTAATGGTTTGTGGATGCAGGGTGGATGCCTTAGCAAAGATTTGATTAACTTTCATGGTACCCTATTAGTGTGGAAAGAATATAGAATAAAAGAGATTCAACAAGCCATTATTATTAGTGTCAATGATGATGCTTTGCTTACCAGGAGTTGGGATTTTAAAAGAGCCAATTAATTTATGTTTGATAACACATGTAGGTATGATGCATCAAGGTATAAAGAACCATGATGGTGCTATACCTGGTGTGATGGTCTTTGACTTGAAAATTATATAGGAGTATTCATGTTCACACTTGACATACATAACCTTATTCAGAATGTAGTTCAAATACTCTAAAACATAGAAAAGAAAGCCTTCCTATGTGGTCAACAAGACATCTAGAATATCATCCCTATAAACCAACCAAAGAACACATGATGAAGTTATTTTACAATAACATCCAACAAGCATAGTAGATAAAAATATAATGATCGTTTCCCCATTCATTTCTCTCTAAATATTTTTGTTTAGACATCATCGAGAGGTCATTGGAACGAGCACAATAAGATAAATCCAGAGAACAGATAAAGTAAACAAGCAAACAAATGTTCATACCGCTCGCCAAGACTAAACTATAGTGATGCCTGATGTTGATGTCCATCATAGGAGGGTCGCATCCTAGGACATGTTGTGATTAGGTGATAATGATATTTTGATTGGATGATAAGCTATTGATACTCCGAGTTGATCAACTTGCCGACTTATTGACCTAGACTTAAGAATTTTGACGATGTGGTGTTCACTTTAGAATTTTCTAGAATTGCTTCTGATTGCCTCACCAAAGGATGAAGGTGATGTTTGATTTATTATGAATGATGATTATTGCAGGTGAAAGCGAGATGAGATGGATGCACCATTTTGGGTTTTTTCAAATATTTGGATGTTTTTGGTGTTTTGAAATGTTTTGAGGTTGTTTTTGGTATTTTCAAGATTTATGACCAAGAAACTAGCTTAAAGACCTATCCTAGGGGTCTCAGGATTTGATCAATAGATTATCCTTTCCTACGTTATACACATAGAGACCACGTAGTTCGATTGATAATAGACTTGATTACTGATGAGATAGATGGGCAAACAAATTGCCATTTCTATTGCGATAGATGCCTAAAGGACTGACCTAAAATGTCTTGAGGGATGATCAAAGATCAACCTTGCCTATGTTCAAGCTCAGAGACGACATAGTTTGGTTGGATGGTGACTCCACTAACTCAATTTTTTAATTTTTTAGATTTTGACATGTTTTGGATTTTTTGAATGATTTGGATGTTTTTGCATTTTTGATTTTCTGAATGTTTTTGGATTTTTGATTGTTTAGGAAGATCACAAAAATATACAAATCCGATCCAATGTAGGTTCAGGAACATGCCCCTAGTGTGATGCAATAGACTACTTCGATAAAGGCAAGACAAACTGACCTTAGGAATATGCCAAGTAATACAAGGGTAGATCCTAATACGAACACAAGATCAAGCTATGATATGGATGTGGATGGATGGTGGAAGGATAGATGGAACATAATAGATAAGTGATTCATGAAGATCCTAATGGATGGAGGGTACTTTATTTATGCTTGGCACCTGCTTGCCAAGTTTTCACCAAGGTACTTGTCCAAAGTGCCACCGAAGTGATTTTCACTAGAGCATGATTTTTTTCTTTACTGTTTTCAATCCTTTTTCTAATTTTTTTGGATTTTTTGTTGTCACCAAGACGCCTGTTTACAAGGTTTTCATCAGGGTGACCATTTTTTTAGGACTTTTTTTAAAAAAATTTGTATCTTTTGGTTCTATACCTTGAAATATTCTAGGCATAAATTTTTTTGAGATGGCAGTTGTTCATGGGCTCCTGCAGAAGCTCGCCTTCTAGTGTTGATAACTGATATTCCCCCCATTTATAGCTTGTCGTGATGATGAAAGGTCCCAACCAGTTGGGCTCAAATTTTCCCTTACTATTCGGATTTGGCACATTCTTCTGATTCTCTTTCAGTACTACCTCACCAAGTTGGAAGGTTCACCCCCTAATTTTCTTGTTATAACTCTACTTGAGTTAGTTTTGATACACCTGTAGATAGTTTAGGGAATCCATACGCCATTCATCCAGTAATTCTAGCTCATTTAGTCATGAGACCCTATATTCTTCATCTGTGATGAGGTTTTGCAATGATATTCTCAGGGATGGGAGCTCGATCTCAATGGGTAAGATGGATTATGATCTGTAGACTAGGGAGAATGGGGTGGCAGTTGGTGTGTGGATGCTAGTACGATGGGCCCATAAGGTGGGATTTAGCTGTAGATGCTAGTCATGACTAGCGTCATTGAATGTCTTCTTAAGGATTTTTAAGATGGTTTTTTTGGTAGCTTCTGCTTGGCCATTTCCTTAGGGATAGTATGGAGTGGAAAAGCGATGTTGGATATTGAATTTTTCACATAATTCATGAACATCCTAATTTTTGAAAGGTGTCCCATTAAATAAGATAATGGCTTGGAAGACACCGTACCGGAAAATGAGATAGTTCAAGATGAACTTGGATATCTTCTTTCTTGTTATGTAGGTCATGGGAATGGCTTCGACCCACTTTGTAAAGTACTCCATGGTGGTGGTGATGAATTTTTGGCCATTGGATGAGGTGGGGGTGATTTTTCCGATGAGATCGATTCCCCATTGTGAAAAGGGCCATGGTGTAACAATAGGATGAAGCTCTTGAGCTGGAGCATGGATGAGATCCCCATGTTGTTGGCACTCTAAGAATTTTTTGACAAATTCATACACTTTTCTTTCCATCATGAGCCAATAGTATCTAGTCCTTAGCAACTTCATAGCCAAGGTCATACCACTCAAGTGCAAACCACAAATGTTGTTGTGTACCTTAGTTAGAGCAGTCAGGGCTTCCTCAACATTTAGGCAGCGTAGCAGGGTTCCTTCGATAATCCTACAATAGAGGGTTTCTCCTAAAATGAAAAAATGGGAATATTTTTTAACAAAATCCCTTTTAAGGTTCGGGGTTATATCAACAGGAAAGACTCCTATTCTCAAGTAGGTGTATATGTCATGGTACCAAAAATCTCTAGGACCAACAAGTTCACACACAAATTCAAACTCTGGTACCTCAAATGTTGGTATGAGAAGTTGCTCTACCAGGAATTATTGCCTTGGGACGTTGTTCAAGATTTCCAAGAGTGATTCAATTGTAGCCATTGCGTCCACTGCTCTATTGTTTGCTCTAGGTAGTTGTTCAAATATGATATCAATGAATAACTCCTTGAGGCTCTCGACCACCTTCTTGTATGGAGTCAATTTATCATCCTTTGTTTGATATTCATTGTTTATCTGATTAATTATGAGTTGAGAATCCCCATATACCTTTAGAGCCATGATCTATCATTGTACCACAATCCTTAAGCCTATGACGAGAGCCTCATATTCTGCTATGTTATTCGTGCATGGGAATGATAGCTTATAAGATTTGGGTATGCAGTCTCCTTGGGGAGTTATGAAGAAAATTCCTGCTCCTGATCTGTGTTGTGTGCAAGATCCATCAAAATACATCTTTCAGTGGTCTGCAACACTTAGGCTAAAAATCAATTCGTTAGGGAATTCTGAAATGAGTGGGTTTTTTGCATATATAGGAGCCTCTTCTAGTTGATCTGCAATTTCTTGTCCCTTGATGGCCTTGTACTCCACATATTCAATGTCATGTTTTGTCAATATCATGACCCACTTGGTTGTACTTCCTATGAGAGTGGCTTTAGAAAGCACGTACTTGAGTGGATCTATCTTCATAATTAGCTTGATTTGATGAGCCAACATGTAGTTTTTGAACTTTTGGGCTGCAAACACAACTGCTAGGCAAGCTTTTTCTATTGGTTTGTAGTTTAGCTCATGATCTACCATTATCCTATTGATGTAGTATATTTCTCTCTCTCTTCCATTTTCATCATGTTGAGCTAATAGAGCACCAAGAGTAGCCATTGTTGTTGAAATGTACAGGATCAATGGTTTGCCTAGAATTGGTGGTATTAGAACTGGCGATGTGAGTAGATATTATTTGATTTTTCTAAATGCTTGGTTGCATTTTTCATCCCATTTTTATGCTACCCCCTTGTGTAGTAGATGAGAATATGGGATTTTTTTATGTGCCAGTTGTGTTATGAATCTGCAAATGGACTAGAGCCTACCTTGCATGCCTCTCAACTGTTTTAGTGTCTTGGGTGCTTCCATTTTGAGGGTTTCCTTGACTTTGGAAGGATCAACCTCGATTCCTCTCATTGACATGATATACCCTAGGAGCTTGCCCGATTGCACCCCGAAGACACACTTCTTTGGGTTGAGTCTGACCTTGTATTTTTCCAATCTATCAAAGATGGATCTCAGAGCTTCTATGTGGTCCCTTCTTTTTCTTGACTTGGCCAATATGTCATCGATGTAATATTTCATGGTTTTATGGATCATTTCATGAAATATCAGTGCCATGGCCCTATGATAGGTTGCCCCTGCATTTTTTAGCCCAAATGGCATCATGATCCAGCAATAGGTTCCCCATGGGCATGTGAACGTCGTCTTGTTTGATCTTCCTTTGCTATCATAATTTGGTTGTAGCCTGATAAACCATCCATCAGTGATAGCATCGCATGTTCAGTCATCATATCCACTATCATGTCAATATTTGGTAGTGGAAAGTCATCCCTAGGACATGCTTTGTTTAAGTCTCTAAAATCGGTGCAGATACAGATGCCCCCATTCGGCTTCGAAATAGGTACTAGATTGGACACCCACTCTAGATAGTCAATCGGGCATATGAATCCCACATCCAAGAGCTTCTGTAGTTCCACTTTGAATAACAAGGCTATTTGGGGGTGCATCTTTCTCAACTTCTGTTGTACTAGCTTTTCCCCTAGATACATAGGTAAATGATGAACTACCACCTCGGGATCAAGACTCGACATGTCTACATAAGTCCATGTGAATTTCACCTTTCTTTCTCTTAGGAATTCCACTAAGAGTTCTTGTTCTTCTATGAGAAGTGATTCAACATAGAATGTGATGTGAGGTGTTGCTTTTGTTCCCAAATTGATGGGGTTACATTGTTCTGCTAGAACTGCTGATTTTTCTTGATGAAGTGAAATGAGGGGAAGATTGAATCCTTCATCCTCCGGTGCCTCAGAGATTTTTTCACCGTTGGATGCGTCCTTTATTTCTACTATTTTATGGTCAGAGAGTGCCATAGTGTGGTTTTCACTCAAAGACTTTGAGCTTATTCTCAATATTTTATTTTCAACTGAAGGACTCAATTATCTCTCCGTAATATGCATGTATGTCCAATGTGATGTCAAATCCAGCCTAATGATCTCCATATGGGACCGTATCCTGTAATCCCATGAACTCTAAAAGTGCCTCATCATTTTCAAATGTGTCTAGAACCGGTGGTCCTCATTGGTCATAATTGATGAGTTGTGGGTAGACTAGATTTAAAATTTCAAAAATCCAAAAAAACATCACATATTCCAAAAATCCAAAAAAATCAAAACATTTCAAAAAATCCAAAAAAAAGAAAAACATTTCAAAAATCTAAAAAAATCAAATAGCCAACAAAAATCCAAGCAATAAAATCAAACCAAATCACTTCTTCCAATCAATTCAACTTCTTCAAATCAATTTCTTCATCAAATTATTCAATCACATCACTTCTTCTAATCAAACCAGTTCTTCTAATCAATCCAATCAATCAAAATCATTCCAAGTAAATCAATCCTCAATTTAATTCATCAATCATCATCGAAATCTTCAAATCTAGCAGCTTCAATCCTTCCAAGCAATAATCCAAATGCAAGTCAATCCTTAATCAATACCAACGAAGCTAATCAATCTTTCCAAATTATCCAATCACATCCTTTGGTCTTGATCCTAATCTTGTTGTAAACCCAATCAATCAGTCAATCATCCTTGTGTTGATCTAGGGATATATCATTTCCCGCAATGACAACACTATCATCATCATCATCAATCAATCAATCAATCATTCGTGTGTTGATCTAGGGATATATTGTTCCCTGCAATGACAACACTATCATCATCATCAATCAATCAATCAATCATCCTTGTGTTGATCTAGGGATATATCGTTCCCCACAATAACAACACTATCATCATCATCAATCAATCAATTAATCATCGGTTTACGGCTTGACCTGGGGCAATACCTTGTTTGTTTTTGTATCATTTGTGCATGCTTGCTTGTGTGTTATCATTTCAATTTGAATTTGCATCAAATTTGAATCACTCCTAGCTAATATTCATATCTTTTATCTAGACAAGGTTGTATTATGCTGGGGCATGAGACACATTGTCACCTTGGTCCTTATACCTTGGTGCATAACGTCTAGTGCTATATCAAACATATGATTGCTCACTTTATTGCAGCATAGCGTGTCATTTTTTTTTTCATCTCCTTCTTATCTTGTATCATTCATTGTATCCCTCCTTTATCATCTCATTAATTTCGAGAGCATATATGTGCTTTTCCAACCCACCTATCCTCTCGAGGGGGCATCATCATCATTATCATATCTTATATCATCATCCCATTTCTTCATATCTTTTGCATCATCATATTCTTCTATCATCCCTTTCCTTCATTCACCTTACTCCTCACTTCTTCAAGTGGTTGGGGCATCATATTTTTTTTCATCTATCCATACCTTATCTTCTTTGAAATGATGTTACTTGACATAAATCTCACCATCTCGAACATCATCTCAAAGAGGGGCAAAATGTAGACACCTAAAATTGTCCATGTCATAATATTACCTAGTCGATACATGACCTTGTAAAACATCTTGTAATATTTTACCCTAGGTCATTACATTATCCCACTTATCTTAGTTATTCCACTTAATCACCTTCCCAATTAATTAAATAAATGTTATTTATTTAATTAATTTCCCCTTCACATGTCTCAAAATAATTCAAATTAAATATTTGAATTAATCCCTCACTTATTGTCACATTGCAACATGTGTCACATGACTACAACTCTTCACATGCATAAATAATTTAAATAATTTTATTATTTAAATTATGAGATTCCCACTCACATCCTATTTTTACTCCCATTCATTGTGCATCATAAGCATCTTTTCTTCCAAAATAAATAAAAGAATCTCACTTATTTCCTCACATCTTAATTTTAGCCTCATGTCATAACCCACTTAATGTGTGTCATAGGCACTAAAATAAACTTTTAATCCTAGCCACGCATATCACAAATTTGACTTTTAATCTTGGACATCGAATCAAACTAGCCTTCTGCTATAAATCAAGTCTTTCACAGGTCATTTGGGGGTATCTTCTTCTAGCATCATTACTCTGCCAAAATTTCTTCTTATTTATCTATTTTCTTCTATTATCTTTCATCTCATTGTTATGCTACGAAATTGAGTAATCAACAATAAAACCTTCAAAATATTGCATTCTCATGTAGGTGGAGAAGATCAATGGAGATAAATCAAATCTAGCTTGAAGATCGGTTTGCTTTGCTTTCTTGTTTTGATTTTCATGCTAGTGTGTGCTCTATTGTGCTTGTTAGGGTTTTTCATTATAATTTGTTTATGCATTTTGCTCTAATATTTTTAACCTAACTACATTTGGTGAACTTGACGTGAATCCTTGGATCTAACTTTCTTTTTTCCAAGTTTTATTAACTTTTTATTGCAGATCTGCCAGTTTTTAGACAAAACCTCAAGTTTTACAAATTTCATCATATCTTCCATATGGCTATACATTTTTATACAATATTTTCACAAAATCTTATAAATCATCTCAAGAGGCTACAAAAAAAAAATTGAGGGTTTATCATGAATTTTACAGGAGTTATCATGATTTTATATTTTTTCATAAAATTGTCTTTCTGGACGCAAATGAACGAACTCTTCAAAAAAGATTACATTTTTAGAAATTTCTTGCAATTTTAATAGAAGTTTTTTTTTTACATATTTTATTTTGATATTAAATGAAGTTCTAAATAAGCCGATCTTTAGTTTTTGTATGTTTTTCACAAATCCGCATTTTTTAGTGCAAAACAAAAAAAAATTCTAACTTTTTTACATTTCTGGAAAGCTCTCAGAAAATTAGCAGAGGTTCCTTCTTTAAGTTTTTATTTTTCAGATCAATAACATCTTCAAATAATCGAATCTAATTTGGTTATGATAAAAACATGTATCTGGAATTGAAATTTCTTGATGAACTTTTTGTTTTAGCTACATTCTAATATCATTTTTTTATTTTGTAGGTGATCACAAGGAGCTATAGTAGCAACAATACCATTCACACACATCAAATTGGAAAGCGAAAACTTTCGGGTGCACTCATTCTATTATCTTTATCTCTCATTTGATCAATCAATCTTGTTTGCAAAACACTTCAATTTGGGGCTTTAAAACAAACATCTTGTTTGCAATCACACTTTAAATTGGGCATAAAAATAACCATTGTCTTCCATCACAAATTTTGACTTTGGGTTTAAAAAGAATAAGTGTTTGAACTATTTTACACACATTTCAATTTTCTGAAGGGAAATTAACAACTGCTAGTGTGAATCAAATGTGTGTGTGATCAAAAACACCTCACTTGGTTCGCTTTTGTCAAACCCTTCATAGGAGGCCTGCTAGGGGATTTCATCACCCCTAGGGACGACCTCAATCAAGGTGTGAATTGAAAGACATGCTTCTTTGAGAGTTAAAATCTTGTCACTCTTGGCTAAGCCCCAAAGAACTTTATACCTTTGGGAAGTGAAGGTGAAGGGTGGGTTACCCCTTTCTCCCGACTGTGTGGCAGGATTTTTCTTTCAAATTATCCCTAGTCAACCTCATGCATCCTAGCTTAAGACTTGATTGGACATACCTACTTGACTAGTTCTAGGACTTGTTGATGTGTCTTCTTCAAGTGCGTGCTTAATCATCACATTCATAACTTCAAATTCAAACTTTCTTATGTGTCTTGCGTGTGTGATTCATGTGTGTACATGTGTAATCATTTATTTGCAAATTGTCATATCAAGCTATAAACACCAACACATAAACATATCATTCTAATCATCCTAATCATCCTTTTTTCTAATCACATTCAAATCAATTTCATCCTAATCAATCCAAGTCATTCAATCTAATCATTTCATCATCATCATCACCCTAATCCTAGTCAAGCACTTGCTAAAATGGTCTCAATCCTTAACAATTCTAGTCACAGGCCCAAGGTCATACTTAGAGGAGCCCCTTCACCTAATCATGAAGATAATCCAAAACCATACATCCTCCAAGGTGGGTCAAACTTTGCTCCTAATGATGATGAAAACTTTGTAGATCTTAGTGATGATGAGAACTTTGCAGAAATCTTAGGTCATCTTAATGATACTTCTGACAAGGGAAATACCACCATAAGTTTGGAATTGTACACCATTCCATCTACTATTCATCCATCACCATCTAATAAAATTCCTATCTCAAAGCACACTAGTCCTACACCAACACCACCATCCAACTTCTCAAGCTCTAATCCATCAACCAAAGAATCCTTTAACGGTTTTCTCCAAAGACTACTAGCACGAAATAGACCATCCCCATGTCAAGCACCCATTAATGAGCTTACCAATGAACCTTTGAATATCATGTCTATTCTTCCAACTCCATCATGTGGTCCACAAACTATTGATCTTATATGTCTAATTAAAATACCATCATGCCCTCATGTTGTTGATCATAAAGAGCATGCCAAGCCTCTTCTAGAGTCTTCCACTTGCATTTCCACTCAAACCCAAGAGCTATGTCAAGAGCATTATCCTAAGCATGAGGAAAAATTAACCTCTCATTCTAATCAAGATCTACGCCTTTCTAATGATCCCACTCATAACATACTTGGTCCTATTCATGATGAAGCTTCCCTCTATGATCTAGATCCTACCTATGATCAAGAAGAATATGACGATCCCCTTAGCCAACTCTATGCATTCCATGGTCAAGAGTCTATCACTTCACCTATCCATGAGAAAGAAACCTCCATTTCTCCTATAGAACCCCTACCTAGTCCTATCCATGATCCCACATTATCCACTTGTCATGATGAGAAACATGCCTCCCAAGTAAATGTAGAAGATCAAACCAATAATGTGGATGTAAATGAACATGATCAAGATCCTAATGATCTTTCCACATCCACTATAAACCCCATTTCAAATCCACCAACATGTCCTATTGGTCTATCCATATTTATTCATGAATGTTCCTCTTTAGAACAACAAAAATCTTTATCCACTTCACCTTCTTCATCTAATAATGAACTCAAGTCTAATGTCCAAAACACACCTAGTCTCATTGTCCATCGCATGCTTCAAAAAATGAACTACCAAGGTAAAGGTTTAGGCCTTCATGAACAAGGTGTTTTTGAGCCCATCCATGTCAAGGTCCCTCTACGCTCTTATGGCCTTGGATATACACCCCAAGGACACCAATCTAAAGATGTTGGTACTTCCTCCATCCATCATAAGTTCTCTTTCCACCATAAATCCTATCATATGCCAAAAGCATATTTTTCCATCCCTCATCCATCATCCTACAAATGTCAAAAGCATGTGACCATACACCTTCCACCATCAACTTTTCCACCATTGCTTCCAACTCCTAATATCCATTCATCTAATCTACCTCCACTACTACCAACACCTAATATCCCCATTATCCAATCCCCTTATCCACCTATCCATAAATCCTCTAAAAATCCTAATCATGACCAATCAATGCACACATTGTCTAAACATGAAGCTTTCACTCATTCCACCATGCCCATGGGATTCAAAAGCAAACATTTTGATGCCTCTATGTATAAATCAAAAAATATGAAGGGTCCCCATGACCTAGAATACAAAAGCAAAGAACCAAAGAAAAATCCATCCAAAAAACAATATAAGATCATACTTTCAAAAGAAAAGTCTAAAAACAAAATGGTTTGGGTACCTAAAAAAAAGGAAAACTAGTCAAATGACGCATCTACTTCTCAAAAATTTCAACCATCCACTTCCATCTCACATTCCCACTCTATTCAAGAATCTCATATTCTATCCCAGAAGAAAAAAAAGTCATAAAAATGCTAAATCTATGTGGGTACCTAAAGAACTTCATCACCCATCTCCTAAGCAACCATCTCCATTGCTTCCTACACCCCCTCCACATCAAAAGCTTCAATGTTTATCACAATGTGTGCAACCATTGGTCATGGTTCCCTTCCATTTCACAATGATTCCACATACCTCCATCTCCTCACCCTTCACTCATTATCCTACATATCTCCCACATCACATTCCTATGGTCCATGCTTTTGGCTAAGCCTCCCATCCATCTTCCCTAGATAATCCACATCATAATCCACCAATCCCTCCATAATCCACATCATAATCCATCATCTACCTACTCC
Source organism: Sequoiadendron giganteum (assembly GCA_007115665.2). NCBI lineage: Eukaryota > Viridiplantae > Streptophyta > Pinopsida > Cupressales > Cupressaceae > Sequoiadendron > Sequoiadendron giganteum. Next base: position 306,237,830 of record CM021108.1, on the reverse strand, counting down.
ATCTCCCTTTCATGTCGTCCCTTACCAACATTTATTAGCATAATGACATTTGACATGGCCCATGAGATGACATCCATCTCTATTGGGACTATCACCTTTCATGGAACTAGACACTTGAGTCCCTCCTATCCATATTCCCCTTCTTTTATCTAAAAAATTGAAAAAAAAATAATCAAAAAAGAAAAGAAAAAAGAGAAAAAAAAAGAGTAAAGAGAAATCCCTTCATCCAATAGTGAAAACCTAGTAAACAGGCACCCTGGATAGGTACCATGATGAAAACCTGATAAACAAGCATCATGTATAGGTTGATCTTCTATGTCACTTACACTTGGGGGCACTTTGTCTCATCTGCAGTATCTATCCTATCATGTCATTTCTTATCATATCATTTCCATCCTACCTACCATCTTTATCCATCATACCCATATACTTATCATATTGAGTCCTTTCATCCTCTCTTCCTCTTTTTGATCTTGATAAAAATATGGGGCAAAATGTTGAAACATGCTTTGGATATCTTTTGATATACCTCATCCTTCCAAACAAGCCTATCATTATCCTAGTGTCATAAGCTTTGTCATGAAGAATCCTAAGTATTATACCTAGAATGGGGCATGTTATTCTTATGCGACATAGTCTTTGGAGATCACATCCCTACCCTCTTATCATGCATACATCCTATCATTTTTTATCCATCCATATATCATGAGCCTTTTTGTCCCTTATCCTATCACCCACCCTTTCATCCATCAATCACATCTATATCCTTGCACCTAGACTTGGTTTTCCCTTGTCATTGGTATCTAGCACAAAGGCTACCCAAATTGTCATCCATTGACATCTCAAAACATTTCGAAAATCCAAAAAAATCAAAACATTTTGAAAAAATCTAAAAAAAATAAATCAAAACATTTCAAAAATCCAAAAAATCAAAACATTTCAAGAATCCAAGCAATAAAATCAAACCAAATCACTTCAACGCATCAAGTCAACTTCTTCAAATCAATTTTTTCATCAAATTATCTAATCACATCGCTTCTTCTAATCAAATCCATTCTTCTAATCAATCACATCACTTCTTCTAATCAAACCCATTCTTCTAATCAATCTAATCATTCATCAAATCAAATCATTTCTTCATCAATCCAATCAATCAAAATCATTCCAAGTAAATTATTCCTCAATTTAATTCAACAATCATCATCCAAATCTTCAAATCAAGCATCTTCAATCCTTCCAAGCAATAATCCAAATGCAAGTCAATCCTTAATCCATACCAACGAAGCTAATCAATCTTTCCAAATTATCCAATCACATCCTTTGGTCTTGATCCTAATCTTGTTGTAAACCCAATCAATCAGTCAATCATCCTTGTGTTGATCTAGGGATATATCATTCCCCGCAATGACAACACTATCATCATCATCATCAATCAATCAATCAATCATCCGTGTGTTGATCTAGGGATATATCGTTCCCTGCAATGACAACACTATCGTCATCATCAATCAATCAATCAATCATCCTTGTGTTGATCTAGGGATATATCGTTCCTCACAATGACAACACTATCACCATCATCAATCAATCAATTAATCATCGATTTACGGCTTGACTGGGCAATACCTTGTTTGTTTTTGTATCATTTGTGCATGCTTGCTTGTGTGTTATCATTTCAATTTGCATTTGCATCAAATTTGAATCACTCCTAGCTAATATTCATATCTTGTATCTAGACAAGGTTGTATTATGCTAGGGCATGAGACACATCATCACCTTGGTCCTTATACCTTGGTGCATAATGTCTAGTGCTATATCAAACATATGATTGCTCACTTTATTGCAGCATAGCGTGTCATTTTTTTTTTCATCTCCTTCTTATCTTGTATCATTCATTGTATCCCTCCTTTATCATCTCATTAATTTCGAGAGCATATATGTGTTTTTCCAACCCACCTATCCTCTCGAGGGGGCATCATCATCATTATCATATCTTATATCATCATCCCATTTCTTCATATCTTTTGCATCATCATATTCTTCTATCATCCCTTTCCTTCATTCACCTTACTCCTCACTTCTTCAAGTGGTTGGGGCATCATATTTTTTTTTCATCTATCCATACCTTATCTTCTTTGAAATGATGTTACTCAACATAAATCTCACCGTATCGAACATCATCTCAAAGAGGGGCAAAATGTAGACACCTAAAATTGTCCATGTCATAATATTACCTAGTCGATACATGACCTTGTAAAACATCTTGTAATATTTTACCCTAGGTCATTACATTATCCCACTTATCCCATTTATTCCACTTAATCACCTTCCCAATTAATTAAATAAATCTCATTTATTTAATTAATTCCCCCTTCACATGTCTCAAAATAATTCAAATTAAATATTTGAATTAATCCCTCACTTATTGTCACATTGCAACATGTGTCACATGACTACAACTCTTCACATGCATAAATAATTTAAATAATTTTATTATTTAAATTATGAGATTCCCACTCACATCCTATTTTTACCCCCATTCATTGTGCGTCATAAGCATCTTTTCTTCCAAAATAAATAAAAAAATCTCACTTATTTCCTCACATCTTAATTTTAGCCTCATGTCATAACCCACTTAATGTGTGTCATAGGCACTAAAATAAACTTTTAATCCTAGCCACACATATCACAAATTTGACTTTTAATCTTGCCCATCGAATCAAACCAGCCTTCTCCTATAAATCAAGTCTTTCACAGGTCATTTGGGGGGATCTTCTTCTAGCATCATTACTCTGCCAAAATTTCTTCTTATTTATCTATTTTCTTCTATTATCTTTCATCTCATTGTTATGCTGCGAAATTGAGTAATCAACAATAAAACCTTCAAAATATTGCATTCTCATGCAGGTGAAGAAGAGCAATGGAGATAAATCAAATCTAGCTTGAAGATCAGTTTGCTTTGCTTTCTTGTTTTGATTTTCATGCTAGTGTGTGCTCTATTGTGCTTGTTAGGGTTTTTCATTATAATTTGTTTATGCATTTTGCTCTAATATTTTTACCCTAACTACACCTTTGTCTTTGTCAATGGAGTCTTTTGAGATACCTAGGTTCTTTATAAGTTTGAGCAAACAAATGTTGAGGCCCGCACCTCCATCCACCAATACCCTTTTGACCTTACTTTTTGTGTACAAGGACTTGAAGGTGAAGTGCACGGTTGTGAGATGTTTGGGTGGGGAAGTCCTGATCGAAAAAGGTGAGGATATTTGGAGTGATGATGTTACCGACCATAGCTTGGAATTTCTCTATATCAAGGTTGGCAGAGATGGTAGATGAGGCCAATGCTTCCTCCAGAATTTCTCTATGAGCAGTTGAAATCTTTAGTAACTCCATGATGGAGATCTGAGCAAGTGTTCTTTTTAACTAGTCAAGGACATTGTAACCATTAGGGATGGATTTATGGTGCATAGTGGGGGTCTTAGATGGTTGCAATTCCCTAGCAATAGTGACCTTACAACCGTGTGTGGTGTCTCCACAGTCATCGTTGGCTCCTTTGATACTGACAACAGTGACTAATTTGTCAGGGCATGCGATAACTCCTTTGTATACATGGTTCACTTTGCCAGACTTTTTCTTACCTTTATCATTTCCTTGATTATGGTTGGGCATCGAATTCGTATATATTTTCATATCTTGATTTCCATCCGGTTGCTCAACATTTATGATTTTATCCTCAATGAGATCTTGGATGATGTTTTTCAATTTCATGGAATTGGCGGTCATATGCCCCTTGAGCTTATGATAATCGCAAAGGATATTTTCATTGTAAAAAGGTGGTTTTGTCATGGGTTCTGCATACTTCTCAGAAGTGGAGATTTTGATGAGGTTCTCATTGACCAGCTTCTTCATGATAGATTCGATTGACTCCCCAAGGGTTGTGAACTTCCGCTTGGGGGGATACTTGTTTCGGGGAGGTGGTCCTCCTTGATTGTTCAGAGGTGGTGGTTGTGGTGCTACCACATTGGTTTGCACATTATTATAGTTATTATTCCGTGGTTGATGATGTGTTTGATTATTTTTCTTTGGAGCACTGATGACGACCTTGGCATTGACCACTCCATCATTGGTGGAATTCTTGTTCTTTGCTCATGTGTGAGGTTTATCATTATAATTGGTGGATGGGCAGATGTCTTGATGTGCAAGATATGTAGGAGTGCCCCCTCACATAGTAACGTCCCTCTCGATGTTGAGTGCCTTAGGGACTAGTTCATCGTATGTAGTGATGCACTACATCTTTAGATAAAATTCCATGTTTTCATCCAGATTAGCTATGATAGTGCAAACTTGCTGCTCCTCTGGCATGGTCCACTTGCTCTGATTGGCCTTGGATCGCCATCATTGCAAGAAGGAGGTGAATAAATCCCCCTTTCCTTATTTGACAGTCGATAATTCCTTAAGACTAACATCCGTACCCATGTTGAATGCATAGCTCTTAAGGAATGCATCTATGATTTCTTGGAATGTTCTGATGCATGTGGGTAGACAAGAGAACCACTCCATGGTGGGACCAGTCAGGCTCTAAGGAAATAGTTGCATTAGATACGTATCATCATACACAAATTCCATGCAATGTACTTGGAACTCCCTTATGTGATTTTTAGGGTTTCCCATCCCATTATATTTGTCGAATTTGGGGGTTTCGAATCCCTTCGAGAATGGTACCATTGTAAGGCTCCTATCAAAAGGATAGGGACATAGATTGTTGAGTGTCCTTTTTGTTTTTCCTGATTGAAGATATAGCACTTGTTGTGAGAGCAGTTTGATTTGTGTTGTTACATCGTTTTGTGAATCAGGGGTGGGATGAACGTGTTTTGAGGTGTTTGCAGTGTTTGATTGATGGGTGGGGAGTTGATGGGGGTTTACGACAAGCTTTGTTGCATGATTAAGGCCTACTGTTATGCCTACATTTATTGTACCAATAATGCTTGTTGTTGGTCCTGTTGCTATTGTTCCAATAAATCTTGTTGTTGGTTTTGATGTTGTTGTTCCAACAAATCTTTTTGTTGGTCTAGTTGTTGTTGTGCCAACAAAGCTTCTTGTTGTTGTGCCAACAAATCTTGTTGTTGGGCTTGTTGTTGTGCCTGAAAATCTTGTAGGGCTTGTTGATGGATAGCTTGCAATTGTGCCTAGTATTATGCTTGCACCTGTTGAGCTCAGTGTTGGGCTTGAGCTTGAGCCTATGGTTGTTGGGCTACTTGTGCAGCTTGTGCAGCTTGTGAAACTTGTGCGACTTGCTATTGTTGGAGTAAGGCTTGGGCTTGAGCAACATGTTGTGCCTGTTGTGTGGCCAATTATGCTTGCACTTGCTGGGCAACTAGTTGTGCAACTTGTTGATTTTGTTGAAGTGTCCTTTGATGGGAAGCTTGTTGAACTTCTTGTACCCTAGTGATGAATGAGTTCATCATGTTGACTTTTGGCGGTACTGGCGGAGGATTGGGAATGGTTTTGACCATTGTGATGAGTGATACAGTTCTGTTGATGATCGAGGCTTGAGTTGTGGATGGTGGGATTGAGATATTTGGTCCTTGAGACACTTGAGGAATGGTGGATGTGTTGAACATTGGGGTTTCTTGGATGTTTTCCATCTGTTGTTGCGATATTGATGGAAAAATAAGAGGTCTTGATATGATGCTTTGATTTCTTTGACTTGGTAGATTGATGGCAGGTAAGGGGGGAAGACCCAACCCAAGAGGTGATACGGATTTTAATGGAAATGGATGGAATGGGAGTGTATTACCTTGGAAAATTGATGATGAGAAGGGATCAAAGACCCCCCTATTCCAAATAAACCACCTTCTCCTTGTGAAATCATGGGGACGTTTGTGTATCCAATAGATAGATTGGGGTTGCATGAAATGAGGATGAGTCTGTATGATTATGGAATGTAAGCGAGATGTAAGGGTGTAATGGATTTATCGAGATAGATTGTTCTGGTGTGATTCTTGTATCCAACCCTTTTTTTCTCACAAGGTGATGTTTTTGGAGTTCATGAAGCATGGTGCTTCCCTTGTTAACAATCGATAGGGTTGAAGGAATAGATGATATGATTTGGGGAATATCTTGAGTAATTCTTGGAAGCAACATAGGGGGTATGCTCACAAGAGGACTTTCTATGATAGTACTTACGTCATAGTCAGAAGGGAGTTTTCCCCCTTCTTTCACTAACTCAAGTATGTATAGGGAGGGATTAAGTTTCAACATGGCATTGACGATTCTATGATTCTCAGTATTCCGAACCATTTCAATTATTTCCTCTTGTGTCATTCCCAAGTCATTATTGGTGACGTATTCTTATTGACCCTCCTCTTGAGGGGTTTGTGATGGTAGAGAGGAGTTTCTTGGAGGATTTCTTGATCCCACATGATTTATTTTAGGAGCATTTTGACTTAGATCACTTGAATTTGATGTTTCCTTGGTGATTTCCATATTCTTCTTGTGTTGTGATATTATTTGCACCATAAAAGGGAGATCGATTGATCTAAACTTTAGGCACAAAAAGAGAAGGACTAGGATGAATTAAGAATAAAAGTGATGATGCAAACAAAATATGGATGATATGAATGATAAAAACTCTTGAAGAACCTTGAGGGAGATGCTAAACTTTAGGACTTGATTTGATTGGTATTGAGGATAATTTGACTAAGTGTGTTAATTCAAACAAATTGATTTTGGATAATGAACTTGTAAACCCTAGGAAGTTGTGTTCTCCTAGATTAAACTCATACACAAGAGGATAATTTGACCAAGTGTGTTAAGTGAAACAAGGTGATTCTAGATAATGAATTCCTAGACCCCAAGATGTTGGGTTTTTATCAAGAGGTAAATTCGTTCACAAGGATACTTTGACTAAGTGTGTTAAGTCAAACAAGAAGATTTTGATTTTGCCCAGAAGTTTAGCATGAATGATGTTTTCAAAGTTTCCAAGAGTTTTTTGGTGAGGTGAGATTTGAATTTGATGGTTGAGAGATGGGTGAGATTGATGATTTTGATCCTAGACTTGACCATGATTAAACTCTTTCTTACAAGACCTTGGTTTTGAAGAAAATTGCATACTTCCTATGTGAGAAAAGAAAACCTTTGAAAGAGATTAGGATTTTTATAATAATAAAACTCATACAAGTTAAGGTTGTTTCTTGAAGCTTTCTTGTAGAATTTGTAAACCAGCCTTTCTCTTACCTCATGAAGCCTTGAAAGACATTCTTCACGGTCCTTTGGAATAAGCTTTTTTATTTTAGGCTTGCAGATTTTTATTTTGTGGGAAATCATTTGAAAGAACACATGTGTGAGGTCAATTGTCCTTATCTTTGCTTAATGAGTTATTTTTATCACAAGCAATTTCTTGATTAAAATTTCAAACTATATGTCTATGTCTCAATTCCTTTTCATTCCACAAGGTCCATTATGTGAAAATCAAGGTTTCAAGAGCATAGTTTCCTAGGTTGACTTTGGAGAGAGAAAATTGTGATTAAACTCAAATACTTAGAAGCCTCTAAGGATGGAATCCCTAGGGAAAGCAAGAGCACTTGAATTCATCAAAGGTATTTGCTTCTTGCAAAGGGTTTGAAATTTTGGAGACTTTTTGAATGTTTGTTTTCAAATGTTTTGAGTTCAAAGCACTATGTTTTTAATTCCAAGAACATGCACAATCCTAGGATGAAGAGACAATATTTGTTGGGATCCCACTTGGATAAATCCAGTTGTGCATATTCAATGCAGATGATTAGATGCTTGACCATACAAGCTCCCCCTTATAGTGCACTTGCTTCTCAGGTCAGCCAAGCATTAGTACCCATGAATCTCCCATGGCATAATTTTCATCTCTACAATAGAATCGCATGTATATGTGGGGCGGCTTCAAAGGACATGACCTTTTGCACCAACAAATAGAAAGGATTTTGGCCTTTGCTAAACAAGGGGTTTTAATGTAGGCATTTCATTCACGGGGGACTATCTATGCGGTGAGAGACCATTGTTTCCCTTCTCGTCAAAATAATCCTCGTGATTCTCAAACTTTCCTCAAGAATCCACACTTGTATACCGGTTGGAATTCACTTGTCCTTAGCGTGTTCCTTGTTGGGTCCTTCCCTGGGGTGATTACTTTTTCCCATCAGATTGGTTCAATTTTTAATCCCAAATGAAATATGGTGGCAATTACTTACACAATTTAAGATCACTTTTGATTCTCAAGATCGCAATAAAGCGCGAGAGAAGCACATATGTCCTTTTAATGATATTACCTTGGGTAAGTAATTATTAAAAAAAAAAAATACTTGTTCATTTTAAGTCCACAAAGCAATGATTTGGTTCTTTTTAGTGCACCAAAATGAGGAATGGAATTTTCCTTGTTCAATTGTTAATTCTCAAACCAAATCTAGTGAGTTTGTCTTAAAGTTCTTTTTAAGCCCTTTGTTGCAAAATTTGAAAAAAGTTAAAATGTTCTTTTTAGAGCCCAAAAGAAATTTTAGTGAACCTAAAAGCATGAAGGTAATAATTTTCCTTTTAAGAGATATTATTATTTCTCTAAAAGTGTTGAAAAAACACTAAAGTGTTCAAAAACACTTGGTACATTGTGATAATAATGCCATAATGCAACCTTCAACTTCGTTTTCCTCCTTGCCCTAACCTAAAAACTAATTAAAACCAAGAAATACAGAGATAGCAAATAGGTTAGAAGTTCAAAAATTCAAGAAATTAAAAGGCACATGTCAAAATAAAATTAATTTGCACTTTTTACTCCAACTCAGCGGTGTTTTTTGCAGGTGTGGTGGAGTTTAGAAACTCCAATGGCGTGATATAGCACCGCTCATTTAGTGAAACAAAGACCATGATTGTGGCTCTGTTTGAGTAGCGACGCACTTTGAACTTTGAAAAGCAAGTGGCCGAGTTTGGAAATTTGAATTTTTAGGTGGGAAGAGCTCAGCGGCAGAGTTTAGAACTTTAAGAAATCCGATATTATGCTGCTTGATAGTCAGTGGCTGAGTTTCCTGTAACCTGCAAAAAAAAACAAAAAAGCATGAAATTTCTTGAAAAAACGTCATTAGAACTTGAGATTTTCCCTCCTTTTAGCACCAAAATGTGAACCCCAATCCTTATACCTACACAAACATGAGAAACAAACACAATATTAGATCCATATGCAAGTTAGAACAAGGATTCCCCATGAAATTCATCTACAATGCTCAAAGATAGAAATGAAATGAAGAACAACATGAGAAACTAAATCAAATTCTATTTAAGCAATGGGGTATGTGCAAGATCATGATGGGCCAAAAAGTGGCGATATCTAAGTGATATGATGACCCATGTGGCTGATGACTTTTTTTTTACCCAAAATTGATGAAACCAAAAGGGTTTTTAAAGGAGATTCTCAGCTTTCCACCAATATAAATTATTCTTTACTTTGAATTTAATAAATAATTATTATTCATTTTCTATTTGAATTACAACTAAAGTCCTGATTGATAGGCTGATTGAAAAAAATCTATAGCTTTCAAACGGTATCAGATTTTTTGAATCCAAAACATGCATCACATTCTATGCTTCACATAATATAGTATTAAAAAAAGAAGAATTGAATTTCATGAAGTTTTGACCAAGTTAAGGTGGTCAGACATACGAGTTTTTATATTTTTTAAAAGTTGTAATAAAAAAATCATAATTAATTATTTACTTGAAAAAAATTACAAAAAATTATGCATCACATTGGGACATGAGTCCCCTACTTATATATAAAATCTTATAAAAAATTATTATCATTTTATTGTGGTTAGGGTGGTCAAACAGACACCTACTTCTTATTTTTTCCCTGAAATTGAAGTACTATTGCATTGAAATTTCAAATTTTCACCAAATAGATTTAAAAATAAAATAAATAAACCTAGTAGTCTATAAACTAAATTAAATTTTCTACAAATTCTATTCTTACATATTTTTGAAATAATATGAATAAGTTATTCAAATTTTTACGTCAAGTTGCCTAACTCTGATTTTTTGAATTTTATTGCCACTTAAGGGATTGTTTTTTCCATGATGATCTTGCACATATCTAATGCAAACACTTAATCCCATGGGAGAATTGGTGTCAATTATGTGTAGAAATTGGCCCTTTCCCAACTCCTTTGTAAGCTTGATGATTTGATGGAGACTGATCCACTTTGTTGATAAAGAACATGATGATTTCTTGATAAAGCCTGCAATAACCTAGCTATGGTGATGGAGAATTCTCAAGAAAACGGATGAAGTTTCTCTAAATATGAAGATAGTAACTTTTCTCTAAGTGTAGATGATCTAATGAGGAGAGAAGCCTCTTATTTATAGATTTGATTTAGAAGAGAAGAGGAAAAATGGATGAATGTGGGACCATTCAACATCCATTGGCCAAGTGCCACTTGTCAAGATGTGAATGGATGAATGTTGTACACATTTTGATGAATGAGCCAATAAATGTTATTAGGTGGATTTTCAAATTTGTGAAATGACTTGTTGAAGAGGAAATAAAAATGAATTGAATTCCACTTGTCTCAATGCACAAGGACATGTAAGAGGTAAGTGAATGTTTTGTTGGATGTACAAATCCACTTGGAGGGATTTTCAAATTTGGAGGAATATTCCCCTTTTATTCCATGTTGAGAGAAAATAGGTATTTAATAAATCAAAATAAATGATTTATCGTGCAAGTTGCATTCTCTAGAGGATGTGACATGGATTATGATTAAATTAATCAAAGGTTAATTAATTTAATGAGAGATTAGAAGATGTGACAATTTTGGCTTAAGTTTATGAGTTAATTTAAATCAAAAATTGAGAAGAAAGATTTAATTAAATAAATGATTTGATTTATTTAACTAAAGGGGATGATGTTAGATTAAATTAAATAAGGTTTAATTTATTCAATTTAATAGGACTTTAGAGACTTAATTTAAATAAAATGAATTATTTAAATGAACAGAGACTTAGGGTTAATCAATAGGGACAAATGACTTAATCAGATAAATAATGATTTATTTAATTAAGGGATGAAAATTGATGACAAGTTGAGAAGGTGATTCGGGATGAAACGATGTTAGTAGTCAGGATCAAGTGCATCGATCAATTTTTCCATGTCTACAACATGTACATACATTTTAAATAAAAAAATATGATGCATAATGCATGCATACATCATTCAACTAAACTATGTGTACATACAAATTTTAAAATTTAAGATCTAGAACTATGTAATTTTAATACATGTATATACTAAAAAATAAACTTGAAAAATTCACAAAAATATCATTTATGTCTAACACACACACACACACACACACACACATATATATATATATATTACACTTTTCCATCAGGAGAAATCATGATCTAGTAGATCTAGCCATAAAATATATACTATTATAAATTCATCATAATTATAAGTTCATAAATTCAACCAAATTCATAAATTCATCACTAAAAATATCCATCCAACCAAAATCAATAATTCGTCACTAAAAATATCCAACCAACCAAATTCATAAATTGATCACACAAAATATCCATTGAACCAAATTCATAAATTCATAACTATGAGATCATTGTCTTAATTTATAAAGTTGTGTGGCTCTCTACTACATCTCTTCATTTCTTTGTGTTTTCCTTTTACAAAATCGGAAGTTCTCCTTTCCTCTAGCCATCATCAATTCTCATCTAACATCCCATCCATAGCCCTAACAACATCAACAAAATTTTGCATCCTAGATGTAATCATCCTCAAAGGTGGTGGGATACATTCTTCATTTTGAATAATGTTGATTTGATCCTGAATGGTTCTAACATTGGCATTGATTCATTCTTGCAAGATTGCACCATTGGTTTCAGGTGGTGGAGGTGGGGGGTTATGAGGTGGAGTGGGTGGAGGTGGAGGTGGAGGTGGAGGTGGTGGAGATGGAGGGCGTGGAGGCAGATTATGGATATTAATTGAATCGATCCATGTGATCTCTAAGATATAAGTGAACCTGCATTAGATTTGTAATTTCAAAATGTAAGATACATGTTTAGGAAATACCCTTAAACCATTGAATATAAATGGCCTAATTGAATACAAATGATAAAATGTGTAAGCCTCATTTATGTCTAATGCATGTTACTTGAATGAAAAAAAAATAACTATTAATATAGGACAATCTATGAGTGCTTTAGGGTTTATGGTTTAGAGTTTAGGATTTATGGTTTAGGGTAATAGGATGACTCAAGGGGATATATGTAGTAATTTCCTAGGACAAAATGGCATGTCTTAAGAAAATAAAATTTGGTGAACTTTCCCAAGGCAACCAAATTTCATTAAGGGCCTAGAAAGAAATTATGGCTTTAGGGTTTAGGGTTTAGAGATTAGAGTTTAGGGTTTAGGATAATAGGATTACTTAAGGGGATCTATGTAGTAAGTTCCTAGTACATAATAACATGGCTTAAGGGAATAAAATTTGGTGGAGTTTCCCAAGGCAACCAAATTTCATTTTAAGGTCCTCAGACAAAATGAATGCTTTAGGGTTTAGGGTTTGGATTTTAAGATAGCTCTTGTGATAGGATGTCTTAAGGGGATCTATGTAGTAAGGTCCTATGAAAAAATTACATGGCTTAAGAGAATAAAATTTGGTGAATTTTCCCAAGGAAGCCAAATTTCATTAAGGGCCTATGAAAAAATATGGCTTTAGGGTTTAGGGTTTAGGGTAATAATATTGATTAAGGGTATCTATGTAGTAAGGTCCTAGGATAAAATAAAATGGATTAAGGGAATAAAATTTGGTGGAGTTTCCCAAGGCAACCACACTTCATTTTAAGATCCTAGGACAAAGTGAATGCTTTAGGGTTTAGGGTTCAGGGTTTCAATTTTAGAGTTTAGGGTTTATGGTAATAGGATTTATTAAGGGGATCTATGTAGTAAGGTCATATGACAAAATGACATGGCTTATGGGAATAAAATTTGGCGGAGTTACCCAAGGCAACCAAATTTAATTTTAAGGTCCTAGGACAAAATGAATGCTCTAGCCTATTTAGGGTTTAGATTCTAGAGTTCAGGGTTTAGGGTTTACGGAACTTAGGGTGATGTTTGGGTAGCCCTTGGAATAATGGACTTGCAAGTTAGTGAACAACATTTTCTCGTAGAACAATTGGTTGGATCAAATTTGGACAACTTCTTTGACCCCCTTAAGAAATGCCATATTAGGACCCTTTAAGACATTGATTTACGGTTTAGGGTGATAGGATGGCTTAAGGGGATCTATGTAGTAAGGTCCTAGGACAAAATGACATCACTTAAGTGAATAAAATTTGGTGAAGTTTCCCAAGGAAACCAAATTTAATTAAGTGTTTAGGGAACTAGTTTATGAATATTTTTAATTTTATGAATAGACTGACTTTTTCCATAATAGAAACACATAATTATGCATTATTAAGATTTAGTTTGATGTATAGTTTAACTTGATAGTTTTTTAATTGAATATAAGATTATTTTATTTAATGTATGTTTTTAATTAATATTGATTGTGTGTGTGTGTATATATATATATATATATTAAGTTTAATATATACTATGATAATGTTGAATATTTCCCACTTAAATTAATTTTATGATATAAAATGTATAATAAAATTAGTTAATGTTGAATCTTATTTTATTTTGGATTGTTTGGAATTGAAAGAACCTAAAAGAATGAAAAGAAAAATATTTAGATTCTTTTAGTGTCTAGGTAACTAGTGCAAATTGAGATTTTAGACTAAACTAAAAGCCTAATTAACAACTAATTGACTAGAATGAGAGTTAAGATTGTCGAAAGACAAGAGACAACACATGCAGACAAGAAATGGAAACAAGGCACGACTAAGAGAGATAAAAATATAAAATAGAAATGAATGCACATATTATCTAATTAAGTGACAATTGGAAATGGATTGTACAAGGATTTAGGAATTTTCTAACTAAATTTGCAAACAAACATTGAAAATTTATCAATTGTAATGATCCACTAGTCCCACAAGTAAAGTTTAACATATCGTTTTCTATTCTAATTATATCTATGTTCATAAAGTTTAATTGATTGTGTCTCTTCATGAATACACATTTAAATGTATAATATTTATCAAATCCTATTTCAATGTCAATATCAAGGACCCTAATTTACAATGCAAATGTTCAATTTAAAATATTTAAGAAATGCAAAATCATTTTTTTCCATTATCAAATATTCTTGAGCTTGAAATCAAGGTTTTCATTTGAATGCAAAAAAAAATGTTTGATTTCAAATTAGGGTTTTAGCAAAAAAATTATTTGAATTGAATTTAGGGTTTCAAGAAAAAATTAGGGTTTTCAATGCAATTTTTTTTGTTTCATTTCAAATTAGGGTTTTCAATGCAATTTCTTTTTCTATTCTTTCAGTTTATAGTTTTTAAATACAATTTCTTTTTGTTTGATTGAACAATTTAGGTTTCAAAAGCTACATTTTGTTCTTAGTATACGATTTAAGGATGATTTTTTCGTTTCTATAGGGTTTCATTTCATTTTTTCTTCTACCTCTACAAATTATCAATTCTCCTATTACACCTAAGTAAAATGCTAAATAAACAAAAAAACATATGCTAAAACCTACTTTTGTCATAATTTTCAAAAAAAACACTAAAAAACATAGATAAATGTAGGTGGAGGTGTAGCTGGAGGTCGAAGGTCATTTTCATAGTCATCCTTGCCATTGTCTCTATTGAATCGGGATCCTAAACTAATGACTGAGTTTCAATTTTTAAAAAAAATAAATACAACTCAAAAATGGGATCCCGTTTTATAAAGATCGAGATCTCGTTTCTCATCCATCAGTTCGGGATCCTTTAATAAACAGGATCCTGATTTTTTTAAAATGTGATCCTATTTAGAATTTAGGCTCGGGATCTTGAAGCTAAATGGGATCTTGTTATTTAAAAGCGGGATCCCATTTATTAATAAGAGGGATCTCATTTTTTCAATGTCGATTTCATTTTTTTGGCTAAGGAAAAAACTTCCTAGTTTCATGGACTCAACTTCTTGCACTTACCCCATGTGTGTGTGAACAATAGGGAAAATGGGTGATGCTATATGACCTGTAGAACACCACTATTCTCCAATTGTCATTCAAAAATGTCTCAGGATCCCAAATTGGATTGACTACCAACCTCAAAGGTGAGTCAATTCTCAATAGGGAAGGACCTAGGAAGGGTTATTTTAGGCTTTGAGGGGCTCACCAAGAAGAAAAATCTTGGAAAAGACAACTTAGCATTCAAATTACAAAACCTAACAATGCAAGCTAAATGAATGATGCAAATGATGAAATTATGCAACAATAACTTAGGGTATGTGTACTTGGGAGTTCTAAAAATGTAACAAGGATTTTGGAAATGCAAAGAAGTTGTCAAAAAGTGCTATGGAGGACTAAGAAGCCCTTATTGTTGACTTAGTCTTGCTCCTTTTTTTCAAGGCAAATGCAGAATCTTTGGATGCCAAAATCGGATCTAAAAGAATCTCTGCAAAATAACTTTAGGACGACTAAGACGCCCTAGGTGGTGACTTAGTCCCATTTGGAATTTTTAAAATCTCTGAATGTGCTCCTAAGGCTCAAGGTCCACACTTCCTTCTTCTCTGATCTCAAGTCTTGAAACTTTTAGATTTGGCCTATAAGTGAGTTTCTATGAAGATGACAATTTATAATGTAACTTTGCAACTTTGCACTTCAAATTATCTTCAAGTCTTCAACCTAAATTTGCAATCACAAACACACAATAGGGGGAAAAATTGTTGATTTTTAAGAAATGGGGATTTCCCTTGGTCAAACCCCTTTTGGTAATTAAACCTTGAAATGAAATGGAGGGAAATTATGAATGAACAACATGCAATGTTACAACTCACCAAACCCTTCCTATGAAGTCTGAAAACTTGTGTAAAATGGATAACTTGGATATAGGTCTTGAATCAAAGGAATTCTTGATAGATATGGACTTGAATTGCTTGCTTGAATTAAAACCCTACATCACACATGTTAGCTCAAAAACAGACATGATGCAACAATCTCCTTGATGTGATGCTTGAATCTCCTTGATGTGATGCTTGAATCTTGATGATGGCTCTAAATGCTTGATGAATTGCTCTTAATTCTTGGATGTTTAGATTTCTTTTTATATTCTTAGATATGAAAATGAGTGAAATAACCTTATATTTATACCTATTCATGCTTAATAGCCTGAAATTACACCACAACAAGCCGGCATATGAATTCATTAATTAAAAGAGGCCAAATCCCACTAGAATTTGAAATTAAATCCTGAAAAATTCCTAAGGGTGACTAAGATGCCCTAGGTGGCATCTTAGTCCCAAGGCTAAAAACTTGGGGCACAGACTCCAAAACGGGGCCCATTTAAGGTGCCTTTGAAATTAGGGTCCCAAGACCTTGGGGGGACAAAGAGGCCCTAGGTGGCATCTTAGTCTCGACCCAAAAATTAGAGACACTCAGACATAATTATTAAATTATCATTTATCCATTGATGTTTGTCAAGATTAGCCAAAAAAAGATGTAGTTTGTTAGGATTTTGAATGAAAAATAGGACCAATTAAGACATAAATAGGGATAAACAAAGCAAGGTGGGCCCAAAAAATTGTGAAAATGCAAGGGTATGCATTTTCCTACACTAGATTTATCCCCCACTTTAGTGAGAGGATGAACTTGCTTTCAACTCACACTGAAGTAGCCAACCACACAATCAAGAGGGGTTCATATGTTCAAATGTTAATAAGATAGGACAAGAATAACCAAGAGGGTGACCAAGCCCCTAGGATCAAGATCCTATGGAAAACTAACAAAGGCACAAAGGAACACACATGCAGATGATAAATGAAGCCATAACCAAATTGAAAACATACACCATTAAAGAAAAATGAAAAAGAAAAATGCAACAAATCAAGCTTTGACTGGCTATCCAACATGTTGTGGGTCGGGTCTAGGTTTTTTTTCCAAAAAGGTTTACAAGTGGAATGCGTTGTCCACTATGCAAACAAAACACATGCTCACAAGGGCTAGTGAAGCAAGTTGTCCACTAGGTGAGCCCTAGGAAATCCATACCAAAGTCATACCCCCATGACTATGATAGAACAAAAAAAAATGTAAGCTCACAAGGGCTAGTGAAGCTAGTTGTTCACTAGGTGAGTCCTAGGAAATCGATACCAAAGTCATACCCCCATGACTATGATAAGGACAAAAAAATGCACGGTCATGAGGGCTAGTGAAGCTAGTTGTTCACTAGGTAAGCCCTAGGAAACCATATCAAATCCATACCTCCATGACTTTAATAAGGTAAAAATATGCATGCTCACAAGGGTTGGTGAAGCTAGTTGTTCACTAGGTGAGCCCCAGGGGACCATATCAAAGCCATACCTCCATGACTTTAATAAGGTACAAAAATGAAACACAATGATAAAGAGGGATGTTCAAAGGGGATTTTCTTAGTTCATGCAAGGTCTTAATCTTAGGGGACATTGTTCCTAATGTCTCCAAGAGAGGACCAATCAAAGGATAAAAGATTCACAACTTAGGGAATGCAATGTGTTACATCACCACTAAGAGGAATGTAATATGCTAATATAGGTCACGCTCTTGAAGGACATTACTCCCAATGTCACCACAAAGAGAAAAACACATTGTATGAAGTAAGAAAATCACATCAAGGAACATGGGAGAAAAATGCAAATGAAATCATGCCAAAATAATGTTAATGTATGCCCCCACTTTAAAGAAATTGCTAAACACCATGTTGTGAGAAATTAATTTAAAGTAGACAAACATGAAAAAGAAAATGGAAAAGAGGGTTGCCCCCCAGAAACAAATAAGGAATCTATGGATTCAAGGTCAATATCTGTCTTTTTTGCAATGATATTAGAGAGCTCGGAACTACCATCATTCCCCAAATACACATAGAATTGGAAGAATGGTTGGACAAAGAGAGCGAAAATAAAGTGAAAAACCTTTTGAGTCAACATGGAAGAGACATAGGGTGTCTTGACACCTTGCATCATCCCTAGAAGGAAAACACAAGACAAATTGAAAAGATAAGGAAAAAAAAAAGGAAAATATTTTGGGTTAACATGGAAGAGACATAGGGTGTCTCGACACCTTACATCATCCTCAAAAGGAAAACACAAGACAATAATACAAATGAAAAGGAAAGATCAATGAAAAGGAAAAAGGTTATGACATATAGAGGAGTGAAGGTACAAATAGAGGAATGCCCAAAGAGAGAACATCAAACAATACAAGGGATCACATCACACACATGAAATCACACGAAAGAAAAGCAAAAAGGAAAGTAAAGGGACTAGTAAAGCACAAGTGAGTCAACCTAGAGTAGGTCATCTATCTCCAAATCTCAGTCTATATAAGTGGAAGTTAGAAAATGAACCTAAGGGACAACAACAAATGCATTACTAGGACAAAGCTATCTACTTCTTGCCCCCACTAAATCGAAGACAAGAATAAGCCGAGGTAGGTGATGGGAAAGATCATGTAATAGTGAGCATGCAAAGATTATACAACATTACATGATAAGGATTGCATATTAATGTTGTTCAATTCTAAAGTCACAAGAATCGCTCGGGTTGGTGAAGTTTGCTAAGACTCTTTTTAAGATCTTACACTTGTTAGTATGATGTCAAAAAGTTCTATGATATACGCAATGAGATACGGTTGTGCTTGTTCTATTTTTGTGTTGACTCTATTTGATAGGAGGTAATTTTATAAGCCCATGACGAAGGAGAAGTTGTAAATATTTATCATTTGGAAAAAAATAGAGATTATAAATTTTCTTGCTTGTTTCACCCACTTCTCTAGATGAAATAAGGGGAGGAGGAGCTATGATCTCCATGTTATGAGCTATGGGTTGTTCTTTAAGAAGCAAGACATTCATACCAGGAGGAGAATCTAAGATCACTGTACCATCACTACGAAGCCTTAGATTGTGAGAGGGATCTTGATATCCTAACCCCTTTGTGTTTTCATTAGTTGGTATTTTCTCTAGCAGTTGATGAATTTCATGTTCACTTATTGTATCGCATCCTTGTTTACTCAAGATTATGAATCCTTTTCCATATGTTTCTTCTAGATTGATTGGAGTGTTTGTTACTTTGTTATCATATGATGGTTGATTATTTTCTTGTTTAGAGGAACTAGGTTCACCTATTGTAGGAAACTTACGTTCAACTTTTGTTTCAATTTTGAGATGTAAGTAACCAAACATTTCAAGAGGTGGTATTGTAGGGGGATTTGGTTGTTTCATTGATGGATAAAAGGATGCATTTGCTTGAAGGTTGTTAAGGCAATCATTTAGGAACATATTCATGTTGTTGTCATCTTCTCCAATGATGTCAACATCACGAGGAGGACATGCATTAGGAGTTGATTGAGCATGAGTGTGTTCAATGTCATTAGGATCATTACCAACTACACAACTTGACACATCTACCAAAGATTTTAGGGACATCCAAAACTTTCTGAAGTACATATCCTTGATGCAAGATTGAAAAAATACACTTGAAATGAAATAAATTGAGATAACAACAATTTTACAAACTGAAGCAATAAATTGAAGGCAACCAACAGAAGCACATAAAAGCAATTTCAAACCTTAAAAATTAGAAAGTCAAAGTCAACAGGGACTAAGACGCCAATAAGTGCGTCTTGGTCCTATTGGAGCATAAAATTTTATGCAAATTTTAGGTTCCCATATTCAAAAATTGGATTTCAACACTCAAAATTATAGTTGAATTTTTTTTCAAATGACCCACTTTAAAAAATAATAATTGGAAGCTCGTTCAGTTTCATGCAAAACCACCTTGCAAGTGTGTTCATATACCATATGTGAGTGTGCATGCCAATTTTTAGCTTCATACGATCAGTTTTGACAAGGTTTCAAAAGTCCAAGTTAAAGGGTTTTGCAAAGGTTTGTTGTCTACACAGTAAAATTTGCTAAAATGTTCAACTTTGGAAGGCAATATTAAGTAACCAAAAGAGTTTCATCACAAAATGATTGGTGCCTTTGATTCTCTACACCAAAATCTACCTTCATGCCAATTTCCATGGCTTCAGGACATCATTTGATATTAATTCAAAATCAATTCCAAATGGATTTTACCCAGTTGGAAGACTGCATTTCCAGAAAACTTTCACAGAGGTCAACTTTGATGCTTGATATTTTGCAAAGGAATAATATTGAAGAGAAACCCTCTTGCACACATGTTCATCATACCTAAAAGATATAATTTCCAAAGTTATAGATTCCTCAAATCAGGTTTGGTATTTTTTCAAAATGACATGATGGTGGGTTTTAGTTGAGTTGGACAAGTGCAATTTTCAGAAAATGTTGAATAAACAACTTTGGGAATTAATAGTTTTCAGCCCAGATGACTTCATACCAAACCATTTTATGAGAATACTCTCCTATCACAACTCAACATGTCTATGCATTTTCATGGTCGTCGGAGAGGTTCTGGTATGCATTTTAATTATTTTGCGATTGCTTCCAGGCTAGATTTGGCACCCCAAAAAGTTGCAAATTTTAAAATTATAAGGACGACCCAGTTGGTATTTTGGCCTCAAATATCTCCAATTTCAGTTTTTTTGAATTCCAAAATCATTTGGTGCATTATTTTTAAAAATTCATTTTTCCACTACATTGTCCACGAGGCTAGTTTACAAAAGAAGTACCTCGATTTGGCATGTTGTTCAAAATCCATCAGAAACCCACTTCCAAAATAATTGATTATGATCCCTTGAAATTTTTCATGGCTCCAAGATGATCTTTGTGCTCACAGTGAAATTACTTTGTTTTCCCCGCAGCCAAAATCAAAATTTTCCTATATTCTAAAGTTTAAATGACAAATTTTAAAACATTCAAATGATATGTTTTAAAATGTGGAATCTTTCAAAACCTTGAATATTTCATTTTTTTATAAATTTAAATTTGTAAAATATATGGAAAACAAAACCAAGCAATGAAATATTGAAGATACACTGAAAAGGATATAAAGCTCTGGCATACATCAATTGATAAATAAGTATTTATAGAATTCCATGGAGAGAAGCTACACCATGAACACAAAATAAGAAGGAAATTTTTATTGCAGGAGGCATTCCATGATAATAATAAGTGATGAATTAGCGTCAGAAATTGAACGACATGGCAATGAATAGAGGGTTGAAAATTAAAAGCCATGAGCACATGAAGATAGCATGCCAGAGTCTAAGGGAATAGCAAAACACATTGGTCAGGCAGAGGAATTAGCCTATAATGCAAATGAAGAAGATGAAATAGAGATACCAACCAACAAATGAATATCAAATGCTAAGAGGCCAATACCACGGTCCTGCTAGAAAACCCTAATGACTGTGCGATTGAGCAATGAGCATTCTCGCATTACCGTGAGGGGTCTTAAATCCATTAGTGGGTATGCGGTAAAATGAAACATTTGTGGTGGTGCGGTGGAAACATAAGGCTACGAAATGAAAGGTAATATATTTTGCATATATTATGAGATGAGTATTTTTGTGAGAGAAAGGAAACTATTTAATCACAATGTGATTAATGTGGGAGAGTATAATATGATGTACATATTTTCACCACTGAGTGAAATATTTTGCAGAGGGAGTTAAAAATAATAATAAATTTTGTGGGAGTATAAGGCCAAGTAAAGACAAAAATTTATTATGAAGATGATAATATTGCAATAAACTATTTTCACCAAGAAGGTTAAAGAATGGGTGATTGTTTTACCCAAAGAATGTTTTTTTTCAAATGGGTAAAGATACATATAGATAAATGGAAGATAATCTATTTTACCAAGAGAGAGACATTTACTTTACCTAGAGAAAATTTTAATGATTTAGAGTGAAACTTTTCATGGAGGCGATTAAAGGACAATGTAAAACCTTGTAATGAGTAATTATTCAAAGGAAAAATTTGTTTGGTGAAAATATAAATGCAAAAGGAGAAATATTATTATTTTCACAAAAATAAAGATAACGAAGATAAAAATACTTAATTTTCCAAAGGCAACAAATTAAATGTTTTTTTGAGAACAATTAAATGAAGGGTTACACCAGACAAATGTTGTGAAGATTTTTAACCCTAATGTAGTATAAATATGTGAAATAAAATTGTATCAGAAGGGAAATTAGAATTAGGAGTTAGGTAGGTGATATACAAAAAATACTTTTTATACATTTATCATATAAGATTATATAGTGAAGGCCATGATGCATGTATGAAATTTTGGAGAAATTAATGAAAACCTATGAATTTCAGTGATTCAAATATTGGTGTCAATTATTTGTTAAGTTAAACACTTATTGGGTTGTCTCCAAGTTGGTGTTCCTTATTATTTGAATTTATTCCAAGCAGAATACTAAATTCATCAAACACATTTTTTGTTCTTGTGTAATTTGCTTAATTGGTTTCTTCAAGTAGGAATTAAAATCCTTTTAAATAGATTACAGTAATTTGGAAACATCAACTGGATCAATAAGAATATTCTATAATTGAAGGCTATCATACTGTCTTCAGATAGTACTATTACGTTATTCAAAACTGAATATATTAAGTATATTTTTCATTTTGTCAGTACACGTTTGATGTCACTATGTGATCCCTTTTACTTGGTTCCTTCAAGGAAGGATTGAAATCCTCTTAGATAGATCATAGTAACCGAATAGATCTTGATTGAAGAAGAGTCTACCAGTCACATCCCTGCACATTTATACAAAGTATAAATATTCAAGTGCCAAACAGTTTGAGTTGCAGCCAATATTAGTCACCCATCACTAGGTTTCTTTGACTCCATTTACCCAGTAGGGCACTGGTCTTACCCATCTCATCACTTAGTTTTATCAAAAAAAAATTTACATTTTTTAACTGAACATATTCATAAACTTCACCTTGATATTGCTTATACAATTTATACCAAATTAGGATCACATCTCTCCACTCTTAATTGCCATTGTGGATAGATTGCTTACATAGGAAACACATAGGTTAAGTCTGCTTCACTTGCATTAGGTATACCCACCTAGGTCTAGTAGAGCCTAAAGAGAAGAAGGTTCAAGTACATCATTTGGCCTTGTATGTTAGCCTAAAACGTACCAAGAGCTTAGCGACCTCTTGTGGTTTCTCAACTAGCGTTTTTGAGCACTAGCAGGTCCTATGGGTGTGATTTTGATTTTCCAAGGACTAGAATAGGCAAAATCCAATAGAGAGAGGATTCTGAGCCAGAAACACTGATGCTAGGAAGGGCATTTTAGTTCTAGTAAAGGTTTTTGGTATAAAAATAAAAACATTTGGGTTGTTCACAATGTTCAAAGGTTTCCTATTCAGGGACTGGTGTTTGGGAACAAAAAACTATGTAGATGAGTGCAAGAAAAAGTAACTAGTGACAAGCAATTGAGTGCAAAGTTGAATGCAATTTTTTTCAATTTTGAATGCAATAACAATGTTTTTAAATGCAATTAGGATGATCAAGAATGAACTTTTCAATTTTTCAATGAGATAGGATGATGCAAGAAAGCAAAAGTGCAACCTATATGCAATTTTACTAATGCAAATATGAGAAACCCTAGATGTGATTTCACTAAGTATGAGAAAACCTAGATGCAATTTCACTAATGCAAGATGTAATGCACGAATGAAGACAACCTAGATCTAGGACTTTAATGGACTCCAAATCATAAAATTAATGCTCAAGGATGTCAGGTTCACCAAAATTCAAACAATGTGAAAATGGGTGATGCATTATATGGCCTATAGAACACCACTATTCTCCAATTGTCATTCAAAGATGTCCTAGGATCCCAAATTGGATTGACTACCAACCTCAAAGTTCAGTCAATTCTCAATAGGGAAGGAACTAGGAAGGTTTATTTTAGGCTTTGACGTGTTCACCATCAAGCAAAATCTTGGAAAAGACAACTTAGCATTCAACATACAAAACCTAACATTGCAAGCTAAATGAATGATGCAAATGATAAAATTATGCAACAACAAGTTAGGGTATGTGTACCTGGGAGTTCTAGAAATGTAACAAGGATTCTATAAATGTAAAGAAGCTATCAAAAATTTTTATGAAGGACTAATATGCCATTATTGTTGACTTAGTCTCGTTGCTATTTTTCGAGGCAAATGTAGAATCTTCGGATGTCGGAACTGGATCTGAAAGAATTTATCTACAAAATACCTTCAGGATGACTAAGACACCCTAGGTGGTGACCTAGTCCCATCTAGAATTTCTAAAATCTCTAAATGTGATCCTCAGGCTCAAGGTCTACACTTCCTTTTTTTCTTGATCTCAGGTCCTGAAACTTCTAGATTTGGCCTGTAGGTGAGTTTTCGTGAAGATGACAACTTTGTATTGCAACTTTGCAACTTTTCACTTCAAATGATCTTCAAGTCTTCAACCTAAATCTAAAATCACAAACACACAAGAGGAGAAAAACTTGTTGATTTTTAGTGTTGATGCCAAAAATTGGCAAGGTAACAACCTTTATGGGAAACTCAATTAAAGGGGGGGCCTATTACGCTAAACTGGGTGACCTTCAGGTTTTTTAAGAAGTCGGATTCTTTTGTAATTTGGGGGATTTGAAAGGGGTAGAAGGAAATGAATGTAAAATAAATCTAATCTAAGGTGATGCACCAAAAAGTAGATATGGGAACGATAAACCTATCTATTAGATATGATTTAAGGGTTGCTCAACAATCTACTATGTCCTAGAACAAGAATCAAAATGGAAATCTGAACAACTCATTCAATGACATAAAATAACCTCCATAAATCTACTGAAAAGAAGATTTGAAGACATGGTCTTAATCATCAAGCTTATATTGAAATTATAGAATTATACAAACAAATTACTCAATACAATATTGGCACAGTATACAACTTAATCAAATAGTTAAGAAATAGAAAGGTCGAACCATGGCACGGTCTATGAATCTTATGCAATAATTAAAAACAATACAAAGGCCTGGTGTCTTTTCCACAAATTCCTCTATAAATTCTGAAACCTTGTTTCCAAAGAATAAGTAGTATTTATAATTAAAATCCCACCACCTGGCAGGCCAATAACAAAAAAGATCCCTCAATCATGAGCAATGATGCATATAGTAATGATTCTCCTGACCATTGCAATGGAAAAATATTTGAGACATGAGTCATGGTCACCCCACTGCCAGATGCATCCTCTGTGAATGATAGTAATGGTCCCAGTAGAATACAGTGTCAACATGTGTTGCTCACTCATGACAACAGTTAGAACATGTGGTAGCTATGGTGAGGCTTTCGTTGGCTCCTTACTCTTGCACGATGAAGCCCTTAGATGATCCATGTGGCAATAGGTCGGGGCTCATGGTTCATTCCTCCCTCTTTGAGATGAGATCTTGCGTAGTGAAGACACATGGAGGTCTTCCTTATAAATGGTGTTGTAGGTGGGGCCACCAAGGAATGCATGTGAAGTGATGCTACGTGGCACATGGTTGGAGCCCGATAAGGAAGCGAAGTGAGGAAGTCTTGAATAGTTTGACTGGATGATACGTGGAAGCATGGTGGGAGTCATTGGAAGAGAAAAGGAAGGAATCCTTTAGAGAGCACCTGGTGGACACATGTAGCAGTCTGATGATACTTTGTGAAAGGAGCTTGATGATTTTTTCAATTGATGGGGTGCGGGCCAGTACTTAGCAAAATAGAATAACCCGAAGGGAGATTGGGGAAATTCATATTCATAGATTTTGGCGACTACCAGGGGCGTTCCGCTTGCAAAATGAGGAACCTATAATTTTTAGTTCAAAGACTAGAGTTCTTTCCATGGGCAACGCGATCAAAGCTTGGAGAGAGCGGTCTGCAAAGGCAGCCAGTCAGTCTCAGATGGTGTCATTATGTCGTGTAGATTCTCCTACGCTCGATGCAAATCGATCATTTCTTTGTAAGAAAATGTCATCAATATATCAGCCCAAGCCTCAAGTTGGAAAATCAGTCGCACTATCTGAAGGGTGACACCTTCAATATCCTTCACAGTAAGAGGTTGATTGAAGCTCTGAAAAGTAGATGCATCTTGTTATTTTTCTTCAATCTTCACCTTAATTTTTTTTGTCATGGCCACTAATTCATCTAGAGGAAAAGGGGAAGGTAAGCCCATCTGAGTTAGGTGGGAGAACCTTGTATGCATTCTATTCATGGTTTGGTCCAATGTAGTGGCACATTCGCTGGCATGGAGGATGGTTGTGTGGAAATGAATAAACCTGTTAGTTATCTTGGCAATGGCCTTGCGGTCTTCATTCCTTGCATTGGCCAAGACTTCATCTAGGACCATATATATCCTATCCAGTAACCTCCTTGCCTCTGGGACTCTTTTTACAATGGATTGAGGAAAACGTTCGATCATTCTGGAAACCTCCCTACCTAAACCTCCCATGAATTGGAGTGTTGACTGGGGGGTCAATCAGAAAGTTTTAACCTTTTCCCAGTATGAAACATATAGCCGCTGGGCTATTTAAAGGAGGTCTAACTGGGCGGTAGGAGGTTGGGAAGAGCTCTTCAAAAGGAAAATTTCCACATCCCTTAATTTCATATTATGTGCCAATTATGTAATCTTTTTCTCCATCATGGTAAGTTGTCCTTGTAGGACTTTTGATTCTATGATCGAGCTTGCTTCGGCTCGTTCCTTGTTCACTGCTTCCCTCTCAAGGGAAGTTTTCATTTCTTGTACTTCACTTTCTAGTTGAATCTGATGGGTACTAAATTTTTTGTCCCTCTGTTGCATCTATTTCTCTAGTCAAGAGCATTGGCAGTCCAGTTCTTCATTCTTTGTTGCACTTCTTGCTCTACCTATGCCAACTGGTCTTGATATCCTTGGTTTTCCCACTGCAGCTCAGAAACTAGGTTCTAATCAAAGGATTGGAACTTTTCAAGTTCCTCATGGAGTTTGACCTGCTTCATCTCTGCTTGTTTGATAAGCACTTAAATTTAGCATCCCTTGCCTTTTCCTTTTCCAGCAGGAATTCATCCCTCTCTTTGACAATTTTCAGTTCTTCTTCCCTCTTCTTTAGCTGGTGACCAGACTTGAGAAAGTCGGTGGTCACCACCTATTGGGTTTCCTCCATAAGATCCACTTTTTATTGTGGTTGGGATATGCTTAGTTTGAGCCCCATGGCTTAAATATTGTAATCATCTAGTTGCATCTCTCCTTGTGGTTTGATGATGGATGGGTACATAGTTGCAAAATGTAGCAATTGTTGAGCCTCATTGAAGATAGTTTGCACCTTCAGCTCAGATGGCCTTTTAGCTGGACTCTAATTTCTTGTGCTTGTTTGGTTTTATCTCCTTCCGACAAGAACTCTATTGGTGACCTAATGAGCCCACTTGCGAAAGGTGCACCAGGAGGAAGCGTGAATGGGAATGAGAGGGTAGCGATCCCGAGTTATTTCTTCCTCAGAATATTAACTATTTGAGGAGAGAAAGGAGGGATATTCCAATAGGTGGCTTGTGAAATAGTAGGTCTTGAGGTAAGTGATGCCATGGCAGACTCCATCTACTGGGTAGACTAGATTGGGGCCATCATAGTAGCAGCAAGAGAGGTATCAATGGTGGCCACATAAGCAAAATGGGAAAAGGCGAAAGGTGTAAATGCCTATGGAGGAGTAAAGGAAAATGGTTCCATATGGGAGATCGGTGAAAAACCTCCCATGACCATTGAAAAAGATGTGGTGAAGGAAGGGCTAGTGCTTGAAGTGAGAGGCACCATGAACGCAACAAGAGTTACCAAGGACTATGAAGCAAGAGAAGAGGGAGCGAAAGATACCTATGGCACAAATTATTATGATCCTTGGCTTGTTGTGGGCTCTTGGCTTGCCCCAAGCTCCTGCGAACACTCTCTAAAAGATGCTTCAATGTGCTTGATGAGCCCAAAATATGCTCGTAATTTGAATATCATAATGTATTTGTAAATACCCTTACTCTTTTTAAAGGTTGTTTTAAACTCTGTGATTATAAAATTTTATCTTAAATCGGGTAGTATCCTATGACAACGCATTCCTATATTCCTGCAACTTAATATCTCTATATGTCTATATTCATCACCCTATATGACCTCCCAATTGACTGATATGATACATGTGGTTTTTGCATAAATGAGATGAATTTAATGTGTGTGATTAATGGTGAGTATCATGCTACTATATGCATGCTTTCTTTCACCTTTGTTGCCATGTGTTCCATAGGTTGTTAGAGTTAGTATGCATGATTCAATGCACAACAAACCTTGGTCCTGCAGTGAAGTCCATTTCCAGCACGGCATCAAGGAAGTTGTTCCAGCAAAGACTCTTTGCCCGGGTTGTTGGAAGGCGATCTAAATGGTCATTAATCTAGAAGATTGGAATGCTAGATTCTCTTTGAATCAGTTGAATAGATATGCTTTCATTTATAGAAGTTTGTTCCTCATAATTAGGAAGCATCTATGTCTGCATCTTTCTCTGTTAAGTTAGTTAGTTAGTTGTTTTTCTATAAATAAATGTTCCTCCTGCGCGAGTGAACAGGTTAGAAGAGATTAGATTAGACTAGAGAGTAGAAACATAATAGAGTATGTTAAGAGTAGTGTTATAATGAGAAATAGAGTTTTGTGTTAGTTTTCTTACAAGTGGAACAACCATGTATATGATTCCGAGTTTATGAATAAAAGCTGATGAATTTTTTAGTTCAATTCTTGCATAATTTGGTTGATGCTTGCTAATGGGGCCCACTTAGTAAGTATCTATAGTTAGTTGTTTATTTCCTATTGTTTATCAATTAGAATTTCATTCTAGGAAGTTTCAGTGCAAACTCAGTCTTATCTTGTTCCTGCAGCATAAGGAATCCATCCCTGTGTTTGTTCCTACAGCATAAAATCATTTCATGGTTTGTTTCTCATATTAGTTGCCATGATTTCTGCTTTAACTAAGTTATGTTTAAGTTGATAAGACTTTGCCTTACGTTCCTACATCAGAAGTAGAATTCCTTTCACGCATTTTATTTCTAGTAGGTTGTGGCTAAAATCGATTCTTAGTGCACATACTGTGCTGCTCCATTTCAAGTATGCATTCCCTAGTTTGACAAAGTAAATGAATGACCATGAAAAGATGTTAGTCACCTGTTGGAATGTCCAATTCCTAGGTTAGGATTTTTTGTGACTTTTATATCCTTTTGTGTGCGACAACCATTTTTGGCACCGTTTTCGGGGATGGTGTCAAGCTAAGAACTTGTCATAGTCATTGTTAGTAGTAGTTAGTATGCTTATTCAAGAATTTTCAAATCCTTCAATGTTCAGTTAAGACCATTACATGCATAGAAGAAGAGACGCTCTAGGAAGATTTCTACCAAACCCTCCATTCACTGATAACGATTTTGAACCAGCTTATAATCTATTTGAGGAAGGAGGAAACAAAGATATCAATCCATTTGCTGAAGACCTGCTTGCTGAATTTCCCTTTGATCTTGTTGATGAAGAACCTCAAGAAAATCCATTTGCATTGATACATCATCAAGCAGATATGGCACAAAATCCACCTAATCGACCTCCTACTTTTGAATTCCCTATCATATCCTAGCAAGATAATGATAACCTCAAAAATATTCCTTCTTCATTACTTCCCAAGCTCTATGGACTAGTTACAGAGGACCCAGACACTTTCCTGTTTGAGTTCGACATCCTCTGTCGAAGCTATGAGTACACCACAGATGCTCACAAGCTGAAGTTGTTTCTTGCTACTTTGAAGGAGGGAGCTCTCAGATGGTTCATGAGTTTGGGGAGGGATGCTATCGATAGTTGGGAAGTCATGCAAATAAAATTTCTTGAGAAATATAAGGAATATTGTAAGAGTGGTAGTAAGGGTGATGATATATTCTGAATTTAGCAAAAGGAGGACGAAAGCCTGGAAGACTATATCTCAAGGTTTTTGTTTTCCTTGAAAAAGAACTCAGACCATACTCTCAATGAAGAATCTCATAAATTACTTTTTCTGAGAGGAATCAATGATTCCTATATTGATGCTCTAGATCTAATGGGAGGAGGAGATATAACCCAAGTGCCTTGGGATGATATTAAGTCCATATGCCGCAACTACTCTTGAGCAAATGTCAAGAAGGCAAGATGTCATCGGGCCATAGCGAGAAAGTCTTCTACTAATGGAGTTTCATGGATGGAGATTTCAAATTTGTTCTTTGATTTCAAGCAAGATATCATAAATAATATGGGTACACAGTTGGATACTATGCAAGCTCGAAAGAAACATGAGGAAGCTGAAGCAATCATGGCTAAGTTCTGTCCACATTGCAGATAGAAGAAGCATGACTAGAGATGTAAGATGGTGGCTAACATGGAGGCTAAGCAATTACCTACTGACTTTAAAGCAGTAGAAGGTGATGATGACCAAGTATTTTACATTGCACAAAGGCGCCCATGGGCTCAAAGACAAGGTATGCCTCAAGACCCTTTGAATTTTTGTAATCCTTACTCTAATTATAGTAGTCAATGGCAACCTACATACGGCCCATCACCACCATGGAATACCTTTCAACCACAATGGCCTAACTATTAAAATCCACAATGGCAATCTCCTCAAGGAGGTTGGCAGCAGCCACAAGGACAATGGGCTCCACCCCAAGGTAACTGGCAGCAGAATCCTCAATGGAGAGGTTCTTAGTAATGGCAGAACCAATCCCTTGGCTTTTTTCAGCTTCAACAACCACAAACTCAGGCCATCATGCCACCTCCTTCGACACCTACAACAAATAATGGCCCTCCAAAACAAATGCCTATGCCTGCTCAACCATTGCCAAATCCTAATAATAAGTAGCAGCAACAACAACCTATGTATTTTGTAGAAGCCAATCAGTATCCAGCCTATGCTTTGAATATTAATGATATCCATCTCAAGTCTGGAACCACCCTACCTGCTCCACAGCCGCCAGTAATTACTGAAATTCCAGATCCTCCCTCTGAACAACTGACTGGTCCTGCAGAACAGATACCTATATCAGATACTGTCTCTAAAAATCCTGTCCTACAGCATCCAACAAAACCACCTTTCCCTCAGAGATTGCAAGTCAATACCCCCAAGTCTATGGAAGAGCCTACCTTTGATATTTTGGATCAGCTAAAAAATGTACACATTCAAATCCCTCTTTTTCAAGCCATTAAAGATGTTCCAATCTATGGGAAATCCATTAAGGATGCTTGTTTGAAGAAACCTGGAAGGAAGAAAAAGGATCCCCAAACTATCCATGTTCTAGGAAATTTGGCAGATATTATGTTAGGGAAGGTAGTCATGCCAAAATACTGACCCTGGGAGTCCTGTGGTACAAATAAATATTAATGGTCAGATGGTAAAGAATGTTTTGGTTGACCTTGGTGCAACCATTAATGTAATGACCAAGCATACTATGGAATATTTGAATATCCTAACCATTAGGTCTACACCTACCATCCTATATCTTGCTGATAGTTCCACAGTAACACCTGATGGCATGGTAGATGATATAATTGTCAACCTTGAGTCATGGGAATACCCAGCAGATTTCACCATATTGTCCACTAAAGCAACCTTGGGAGGATATCCTATCATCCTAGGTAGACCATGGTTAGCCACAGCTGATGCTTTTATAGGATGTCGTTCAGGAGACATGACAATTTCTGATGGTCAGTCAACAAAGAAATTGGCCTTATACCCACCTATCCAGCCTCAGCCAGACTTGTCTCAGTCAATTTGGCAAGATTTAGGTGAGGAAACTGAAGAAGTCAGTTCATTGGATCACTTAATAATGTTGCAAACTAATCCATTTTCCCAACTTCAGAGTGAGGATGACCTGCTCTTACAAATTTTGCAATCCAACTCTGAGATGAGTAGCCCATCTATTTTAGATAACTGTCATCAGCAGTGCTTCCTGCAGCAACTAAATCCCGAGAGCCTGCCATTTAAAATTTTTGTAGTCTATCAACATTTGCTTCCACAAGAAATACAAACACCACCTTTTTCAGTAGCCTTCATGCATGATCTTACCAAGAAAATTGAGTTGTCTCTAGGCCACTATCTGAATATCAATAGTAAGTTGCCTCAATCTCAACAAACTCCTCTAGTAACAATGTTGCAAGAGCAACACAAAGCTTTTGCATGGGACTATGGGGATATGAAGGAAATAGATCCTCAACTCTGTACCCATAGGATCTACATTAAGGAATATTTTTCACTTGTTAGGTAGCCTCAAAGAAGGATAAACCCAGTACTCAGGGAAATAGTTAAAAATGAGTTCCAAAAATCACTTGATGCTGGTTTTATCTATCCCATTCCAGACAGTCAATGGGTATCTCCATTGGTGATCGTTCCTAAAAAAGGTGGAAAATGGATAGTTTGTGTATAGTACAGAGAGCTAAATACAACAACTAAAAAGGATCACTTCCCACTACCATTTGTTGATCAAGTGCTAGATTCATTATCTAGAAAAAAGTATTTCTCATTTTTGGATGGATATAGTGGGTATAATCAAATTAAAATTGCCCCTGGGGATCAAGACAAAACAACTTTTACTTGTCCATGGGGGACTTTTGCTTACTTTTTCCTACCTTTTGGCCTGTGTAATGCACCTACAACATTTCAAAGGGCAGTAATTAGTATTTTTGCTGACATTTCTCATTATTCTATGGAAATCTATATGGATGACTTCACCACTTATGGAGTTACTTATGAAGAAGCATTAGAAAATTTGGAGAAAGTGTTGAAAAGATCCTAGGAGCACAATTTGTCTTTAAATAGTGAGAAGTGTTTTATGATGATGCAAGAAGGAATTGTTTTAGGCCATCATATCTCTCCAGCTAGAATTCAAGTTGATCTTGCAAAAATAGAAGTCATTCTAACTTTGCAAACACCTATGAAACAAAAGGATGTTAGAAGCTTCTTAGGACATGCTGGATATTATAGAAGATTTATTAAAAATTTTAGCAAAATAGTTAGTCCCCTGTATGCCTTATTGACTAAGGATTGTGAATTTTAACTAGACTGAGGCCTATGACAAATCTTTTCTGCAGCTTAAGAAATTACTTACTAAAGTGCATGTTCTTCAAAGACCAAAGTGGAGTCTGCCCTTTCATATACACACAGATGCTTCTGATTATGCCATAGGGGCAGTGTTAGGACATAAGGATAATTCCATAGAACATGCCATCTATTTCATTAGCAAAAACCTTCAAGACCCAAAATTAAACTATATTGTCATAGATAAAGAATTGCTAGCAATTGTGTATGCTCTGAACAAGTTTTGGCACTAGGTCACTAGTTACCAAATATTTGTTCATACAGATCATGTAGTAATAAGGTACCTCATGTATAAGCCTACCATATTTGGTAGATTAGCAAGGTGGATATTATTGCTGCAGGAATTTGATATCATAGTTATTGACAATCCAGGTAGGGCAAATGTGGTGGTTGATTTCTTGCCAAGACTTCAAACAACTACACCTACCACCTCAGAGGTAATTGATGATACCTTTTCTTATGAACATCTATTTTCTATTGCTACTTAAACCCCATCATATGCGGATATTGCAAATTATTTAGCAGCCAACAAAATTCCAGCTCACTTCTCACCAAAGGATAGGAAGTTGTTGATTGAGAAAAGTTTTAACTTTTCATGGATTGCAAACTATTTGTTTTACATAGGTCCTGACCAAGTCATGTGAAGGTGTGTTAGAGAAGATGAGACATATGACATTTTTCATGCATCTAAAAGAACATCAATAAAAGTACTAAATATAGGGTACTATTGACCCACACTACACAAGGATGTTGTGGCCTACACCAAAAAAAGTGACAGATGTCAAAGAATGGGGAGACCAACAAGGTCTGATAAAATGCCCCTATATCCACAAGTGGTAGTTAGTCCCTTTGATAAGTGGGGAATGGAATTTGTTGGGTCTATTGATCCTCCATCCAATGGGAAATCCTACATTTTAGTTTGCACTAATTATGTAACCAAGTGGGTGGAAGTGAAAGCAATGACACATGCCCGTGACAATAAAGTTGTTGAGTTCCTCTATGAACAGATTTTTACTCGGTTTGGAGTCCCAAGAGAGCTTTTTACTAATCAAGGCGCTTAGTTTACTTCAAATCTGATCACTGCATTGATCAATGACTACAAGATCAGGCACAGGAAGTCAAGCCCATATCACCCTCAAGCCAATGGTCAGGCAGAGGTTACTAATAGAGAATTGGAGGCAATCCTTACAAAAACAGTCTAGTTACACAAGAAAGATTGGAGCAGTTGTCTTCCAGAAGCAGTCTGGGCCTATAGGACAACATGGAAAACAACTACAGCGTTTACCCCTTTTGAGTTACTTTATGGCAAAACTGCCATGTTGCCAATAGAGTTTGAGCATAAGACCTTAAGGACTGCTCTTCAGCTTAATATTGATCTTTCTGAAGCCCAAAAGGAACACCTCCTACAACTGAATGCATTGGATGAGATAAGGAAAGTTTCCCTACAGCACACTGAAGCTATCCAGTAGCAAAGGAAGAAATGGCATGACCATAATATCTGAACTAAGCATTTCTCCATTGGTGATTGGGCGCTACTCTATGACTCAAGGTATAAAGAGAATCAAGGTAAGCTTACAACAAGATGGCTTGGTCCGTATCAAATTGAAAATGTATTTGATAATGGTTCAGTTCAGTTGGCTACAATCAATCATGTCCGCTTCAAACTGTTCGTTAATGGACACCATCTTCAATTGTATCATAAGCCTACATCCAAAGAACAATTTATAAAGCAGTTTATTTCAGATGCAGCCACTGATCTTCATGCAGCGAAAGGCTTCGATCTTCTTCCTGCAACATCTCTTTGAAAACTATGTTGTACATCCATAATAAAGGTTTTTTTCTTACGGAAACCACTTTCTCCATCACCATCCATCACCATCATTCATTTCATCTTTCTTTTCTACGTCACCCATCCTACCGTATCACCTCCATTTATGATTTCTTTTCCAAGCAGTCATTTCAGGCTATGTTGTGATATCTCCCAACATTCGTGAGCATTTAATACAAGGTACACGATATTCTTTTTGTTTGTCACATCATTCATTTATTTTATTTATTCATTTATTACAATGTGTCTATCAATCATCACTGCCATTATTTTCCTATCCTTTTGCACATGTGAGGACACATGTCAACTCTTAAGTAGGGGGTAGGGATAATTTGTTTCAAAACTTTTTCTTTTGCCAATGCCACGTTTGTTAAAAACAATTTTTTAAATTGTATTTTCCAAGAATGAATGTATGTTTTTTCCCTGATCATCTAGTTAACTACTTAATTAAGTAGTTTCTAAAAATCATTGCATGCAATTTCCTTTTATATCATTTTTGGAAAGAAAGGAAAGGTAAACAAGTCGAAAAGAAAAGAAACAAAGCAAAGAAAAAGTGTTTTTCAAATTCTCATAAGAGGTTAAGTTTCAAGGATTTTAGCAGAGTCAGTTTTTGAATATGGGAGGTCAGCTAGTAAGACATGAGCTAGCAGCTCATGAGGCCTTAACACAAGATCCTCAAGTGGTTTAGGAATTCAGTATTTGCGGATGGTTGAACTATTTTCTAAGGATAGATTCTTTCAACGAGGAAGCTACAAATGAATTTTTAAGAACTCTTTCGAAAGGAGAGGCTATATTATGGGGTTTAATAGTTGTCATAATAGAGGAATGGATTGCTAAAGTGACTGGGCTTCCAGCAGTAGGAGAGAACTTCCCTTCAGGAAGGGATGTTGTATCTTCCAGGGCAGAATTCACATTGCCAATGGATGGACCCTTGGATGTTTCAAAGCAAGGATGCAAATGGGTCTCACTGCCTTATCCATATACAAAATATGCTTCCTTCATAATCAGGTATTTGACTTGTGAAGGATGCTTTTCTTATTTGCATTCCTACCATTTTAAACTGTTAAGTCATATGAGGCACAGGTTAGCTATCAACATCCCAAATTTCTTGTTAAATCTTTTGGAGCGTAGTGCCTATGAAACTCAGAAGGGTAAAGATAATTCCATCACCCATCATGCCCTTATTAAATTGTTGATTGAGAGTTCTTTGAGGGATGTATCACCCCTTTCTTGGAAAGAATTTATTGCCCAGAAAGGACTACAACCTCTAGAACCTCCCAGAACACTCCCTACTTAGCCCAAGAAAAAGAGAAAGAGAGTTGAGTCTATGAGTAGGGAAGCTGAGTAGGAATCATCTACTCCTGCAGCACCTAGTCCTACAGCCTCCACACTTGAGCCCTCTACCCAGATAAAAACTAGGTCTACTACAAGAAAATAAAAGGGGAAAACAAAAATAGGCAAACCATCCAGTGCTAAGCATACCCTAGAAGCAAACCCTCAAACACAAAAGCAAAAATATGCTACCCAACTTTTTCATACAGCAACACCTATTGTCACCACAGTTTCGTCATCATCCTCTCCTGTTGAGTCTGAATCCCCTAGGCAAGTTAGAAAGAGTAAATCTGCAAAAGAACCTCCTGCATCTACTACATTGCCTAAAAGAGCTTCAACAAGAAAACAAGGTAAAACTACCTCAACACCCGTCTAGCTAGAAATTATAATCATTTCAGAGGAGTCTGAGGGGCTTGGTCATGAGGATTCTTAGAGTGTATCTGAGAATGTTCCACACAGTTCCTCTGTTATTCGTAAGGAGTTACAAACTGAAATAGAGGAAGTTGAGGAAGTACAACAAGGTTGTAGTGATGAAAGGAGGATGCCAAGCCTTAATGATTTAGCTAATGCAGTTGAGAGAATTTTAGAAGAAGCACAATCTCCTCCTGAGCAACAAGAAGAAGAACCTAAACAAACTGATATATTCAACGAAACACCACTGCCCTCAGAACCTTGTCATGCATTGGTTGTGTACAAAAGAACATTACTGATTAAGTATTTAGAATATCTTAAAATTTCCTGGAGGCCTGTGACACTTCAAACTTTGAGTTTCCGCCATCTAGCTAAAACTGAAATGCAACAAACTCTATGGGAAGAGGAGAAGAAGAAATTAAAGAAAGAAATTGAAAACCAAAGATAGGAAATCCAGGAAATAAAGGAGAAAATGAATGAAATGATGAAAGTACCTGGGAAAATCATGGAATGTAGACCACCTCCTAGGGTGTATGCAATGTGCCTAAAGGAGCAGTTTTTGTGGTTCCAATTAATGAGAATTTCCAAAAATCTGGACCTTGTCATTCATTCTACTAAAGAGTTTTATGATGCGTATCAGACAACACCTAATTGGTTAAGAAATTCTTTGTGCGAATTTTATTTGCATGGTTTGTTAATACCTTTTGAAACAAAGTGGAATCTGCTCCTTTACATTGGTGACATTCATTTGAGGTCACTTATGTCTTGGGCGGCTAATGAGATTAATTATGGGAAGAAATTAGAGGATTATGAGGAAGCTGAATGGAAAGAACCTATTCCCTTGAGGCCAGAAAGCTCAGATCCTCAAGCATTTATGAGAACTTGGTTTTCTATTGCATATGGGTTTTATGGTCCTGCAGCAAGAATAAAAATATTTGATGTCAGAAAATAGGTATATGATGAATTTAAAGGCCAACCATATTTATTTTGGAAGCTTTCATCTTCCAGAATCAAAATAAAATGGGAGAAATTGATAGTTGGCCTAAGAAAATCTGAGCCTCATAGTCCTTTGAATTTCAGAGCAGCGATCAGAAGGTCAGAAAGGTATATACAGCTGGGTCTCCAGGAAAGGTTTGAATTGTGGTTGCCATTAACATTTCAACCCCCTATTTTGATGTGGCCACTGTATCCTTATCTGGCCATAAATATTAATGAAACTAATGAAGTTCACAGGTATGAGAGATGGGAGAATGTCAGAGGCTTCTACTACAAGTTTGGGACTTCAATGCAAGGCCATGCTACTTCTATCAATTTCAGGGAAACAACCAGGAAGGTTAATGCTGGAGGACCAGCATTAGGATAAGTAGGGGGCAAATGATGAGCCCAAAATATGCTCATAATTTGAATATCATAATGTATTTGTAAATACCCTTACTCTTTTTAATGGTTTTTTTAAACTCTGTGATTATAAACTTTTATCTTAAATTAGGTAGTATCCTATGACAACACATTCCTATATTCCTGCAACTTAATATCTCCGTATGTCTATATTCATCACCCTATTTGACCTCCCAATTGACTGATATGATACATGTGGTTTCTGGATAAATGAGATGAATTTAATGTGTGTGATTAATGATGAGTATTGTGCTATTATATGCATGCGTTCTTTTGCCTTTGTTGCCATGTGTTTCATAGGTTAAAGTTAGTATGAACGAGTCAATGTGCAGCAAACCTTGGCCCTGCAGTGAAGTCCATTTCCAGCACGACATCGAGGAAGTTGTTCCAGCGAAGACTCTTTGCCCAGGTCATTGGAAGGAGATCTAACTGGTCATCAATCTAGAAGAGTGGAATGCTAGATTTTCTCTGAATCAGTTGAATAGATATGCTTTCATTTATGGAAGTTTGTTCCTCAAAATTAGGAAGCATCTATGTCCACATCTTTCTTTATTAAGTTAGTTAGTTGTTTTTCTATAAATAAATATTCCTCCTGCATGAGTGAACAGGTTAGAAGAGATTAGATTAGACTAGAGAGTAGAAACAAAACAAAGTATGTTAAGAGCAGTGTTATAATGAGATATAGAGTTTTGTGTTAGTTTTCTTACAAGCAAAACAACCATGTATATGATTATGAGTTTATGAATAAAAGCTAATGAAGTTTTGAGTTCAATTCTTGCATAATTTGGTTGATGCTTGCTAAGGGGCCCCACTTAGTAAGTATCTATAGTTAGTTGTTTATTTGCTATTGTTTATCAGTTAGAATTTCATTCCAGGAAGTTTCAGTGCAAACTCAGTCTTATCTTGTTCCTGCAGCATAAGGAATCCATCCCCGTGTCTGTTCCTGTAGCATAAGACCAGTTCATGGTTTGTTTCTTAGTATTAGTTGTCGTGATTTTTGCTTTAACTAAGTTATGTTTAAGTTGATATGACTTTGCCTTATGTTCCTGCATCAGAAGTAGAATTCCTTCCACACATTTATTTCTAGTAGGTTGTGGCTAAAATCAGTTCTTAGTGCACATACAGTGCCGCTCCATTTCAAGTATATTTTCCCTGGTTTGACAAAGTAAATGAACAACCATGAGAAGATGTTAGTCACCTGCTGGAATGTCCAATTCGCAGGTTAGGATTTTCCATGACTTTTATATCCTTTTGTGGGTGACAACCAGTGCTATCACTTGGCAGGTGGTGAATCTTCCACAACTGTAGTCTCCGCTTGTTGTGGTTGGGTTGTTTGGGTCCTCTTTGTGGTCCAGGTGCGAGTTAGCAAAGCCCTTGCACATGATATTTTTACCCACACATTTGAATAAACCATGATAGGTTGTTTCATTGCCTTCCCTTTCTACTACACTGGGGCTATTTGAACTTCCATTTTCGGTTCCACTCCTTCCATGATACACCCGATACATGCTTCGACATCTTCCTCATCACTATCATCAAAATTAGGATGCTCATCATTCCACAATTTGTCGAACTTGTCATCCATATCTATACTATCATAAGGGGCCTCAGTGCACTAGGTCTCCTATCGATATATCCAAAAATATTTAATCTTCTCTTTGCTCCAGTTGTAATGTTTTGCCAATTTTTTGCGAAGAGTAACCCCAATCTATTTTGTCTTATCATACTTCCCTATCTGGTAGTAGAACCTGAGCCATGGAGGTCAACCACCTTTGGTAGGAATATGAGCTAGTTCCACCATTAGGTCATCTGCATCCTCTATGGGATTCTAATGCTTCTCCCAATAAGGCTAAGGGTTGTGTGTTACCTTGACAAAATCATTTGATAAGTCATCATCGAGGTTGTAATTCCACTTGTTGCAAATCCACACCAGCCCCAGATGAGCCAATTTTGCCTCTAGCAAGTCATACATCTACTTCTTTTCCATGATCATTGTCTTAAAGCTCAATGGGCAATCAAAAAATCCTTTCTTCTTAGATTTTAAGTTGCAAAAGGTGAAGTTGATAATCAATACTTGGAGAAATACTTCAAGTGCTAGTATTCGATCTGTAAGACATGTCGAAAGTTAGAAGGGTTCCTCGGTGAATTCATGCAATCAGATGAATGTGAAGTCTTCACCTAGAAACCAGTCACACTTCAAAGTGAAATTCTACATGAACTCAATCTGGTCTGATTTGAGTCACAAGATACCACTATCCTCCTTCAAATTTTACAGAATCAAAGTCAAGAAATAGTCTGAAAATGCATAATATTCATAGGTGGAGGAGAGGATAGGAGTCCATATAGAGACTGGCCTTTTCTGTTGATTTTCATCAAATATGGCCAACCCCACATGCCTTTGGAAGAAATCAAGGTTCTGATGCACAAACATGTGGGTGAGGAAGGAAGGAAATTTGAACCTCTGTTGTGTTTGGTATTCCACTATCTGGCTAAGCATTTCCTCGACAAGGAATTTTGCGAAGTCATACTAGAAAAGAGAATGTTTCCTACGCAACTAGAAACCCAAGCCTAGTTGAAATTCCTAAACATACCTATCGATGTTTAGGCCATCGAAAAATTCCATCATTGATATGGTGTCCTTCATGTCATCTTTGAAACTCTTATGCATCATCAGGATCTGCGGTGGATTTTTCTAAGCTTCCTTGGACCTTTGGGCTTCCTTGTTATAAAAATTTAGAGTAAAATATTTGGTTTTCCATATGCTCTCTCCTTTTTCTGGAGTGAATGACTCCATTTGAGGCACTTTGGAGCTTCATCCTGGGATGCACATCATGTCCCAAATAGCTTCTTTGCGGATATTCACTCTTAACTCATAACCCTCGATGGTGTTGGTAGCTGGATTGAAATGTTTGATGGGATCGTCAACTGATTCTAGGTAGTAGTGTATAAATGAGACCATATATTGCAGAATCCCACTAAACCAGGACTTTTGTGCCAAGGAATTCATGTCATTATTCTTCTTCATTCTTTCCCAAGCCACCTCCTAATTTTTTTTAGGGTTTTCTATGAGGATGGGATCATGAATATTATCCCATTCTTCCTTAATTCGGCCCTGGTCTCTATGGGTACTCTGCTTCTTTGTAACCCTCATATTCACCCATGTTGGCTTCTCTAATATACTAGGTGAAGTGTAAGAGACGTTCTCAAAGATATAGGCGGTTGGCACTGCACTCATGGTGTCATATAAACTTTGTGTTTCCTCACCTTGCATTTGTGTGTGAGAACTCTAGGCTACCTCCATTTTTTCAAGCTTCTGCTCAAAAAGCACACTAGTGCAGTATGAATGGAACCTAAAGCACAATGCAAGGCTCTGAATGCAAAATCCAAATGGATTCCTGCCTTTTTTTGGGGTTCAATTCACACCAAAGAAGTGAATCTCCTACAATTATCTTTTCACTTAGTTGCTTTGCCTTGCACCACACTTGGTTTTTAGCAATTTTACATTCAAAATTCTTTTGTGTACTTGAGAATTTTTTTGCTCTATTTAGCTCTTGTATACAATACATAGCTTTTTCTTTGATTCTTTGCTTTCAACAGATAGACAACGGTTGCCTTTTTGCATTTAATTCAGCATGTACCACTAGCTCTCCTTCCCATGCGAAATGAATTACTTGCCTTTTTGAAAAGACAAGAATTCATAATTACATTAGTGATTATGTCTTTCAATGCAATTTTCATGGGAATTTGAGCCGTCAATTGCAAGCTTGTTGTCCTTTCACATGCTTTGGTAATTAATATCCCAAAGGAATAATTAAGCCAAAGACATAATGAGTACTTAGAAAAGACTTGTGTTCAACCTTAGAGCTTGAAACTACCTACAATGTGACACCTCAACATCTATCCATATGTGATATCGCTTGGGATTGCCACCAACTCGCTCTAATTAATTACCACTCCTTAATCTTGCATGTAACAATTCGTACCTGCAGACGCAAATGGGTTGGAATATCGAGTTGGCCTTTGGTGGGATTTTTGAGTTAACACTCTATTAGCATCATGCTTATGGCATGCAGGCTACCTAGGATATTTCTATAAATAGTCCCTAATACAATAGTGAAATCACACTTAACGATTTAGAAAAATTGGCATTGGGTGATTAGCTAGGATTATCATTTAGGAAGTTGAGTAGGTTTTGAGTTGCATAGATCTAGGCTTAGGTAGTTGAGTAGAGTTCGATATCATGAACACTCCAATTAGGATAGTGTGTAGCAAGTCTCAAACAACTTTTTTAGGAGATATTTCCAATAGGCGCCTCAAGCACATGACCAAAAACAAGCATTCCCTGGCTATTATAGCCATGAAATGGGTTCTGGGTAGAGATTGTATTGAGTATGAAGACAAGTATTGGGTGAATACTAATATCAGCTCCCATTTCATTGCTTTATTGCTTGATATTTAGGTTCCCAAGGCCATGATTCTTCATCTGACGCTCCAAATCTTCTTGAAGAAATACCTTGGTGTCCTCGGTGAGGCGGTGAGCAATGCAGTCTATGGGTTGGGGCTTCCTATTGCGAGTGACCTACAGAGACATATTGAAGAAGATGTGGTTGTACCGTGGGTGATATTCCTAAGCGGGTTTCATCTTCTCTCGCTAGCTGAGCATCACAAGAGAGCCACCCGTGTGTGCCACTTTCTTCTGCACTGCTACAATGTGGTGTTGTTTTACGATGTGGATTGGTACACAGATTTCAAGAACCTCATGTTCCCACCATCGCTTGTCCTTAGTGTTGGCGTTGTTGCTCTTGGTCCCATTCCTACTGATAAAAACCCCCTGCTGATGAAAAAAATGCTCCCATTGTTGCTAACAAGACTCTTGCTGATGTGGATAATGCTCCTGCTCTAGATAATTGAAGTTTAAAACACTTTTTCTCTTTTGTATATATATGCCTGAAAAAGGCTTATGTACATATATATAAGGAAGATGCATAGTATATAGTCATACTTTTGGATGTATGGCCTTAAAGCCATTTTGAAACTATATCTATCAGAGTATATGAATATATAACAAATATATTGTCTATATTAAACCTCTTGTCTCCTTTTCATGTGTTTCTGCAACATGGGCTAATTTTAATTTTTCGCACATGAGTTTATTTTCTATAATATGGATAAAGTTTTCTTTTCTCTACTCTTTGCAATGATGGGTTTCATGAATCTTTGTACTTTGTTCATTATGGAATTATGAAAGGCTGGCCAACAATAACATGAAAGAAAATAATCACTATTTACATATTTACATTAGCGAAACAACTGAAGCTTAATTGAACAATTTTAAGTGAATTCCATTAACCGAAATATCGAGTGCATCCTATTCCATTTTCTCTAATTCAAATGCATTATGTTGTTTGCACTGAACTATTTGAATGGACCTTCCCAGAGTTTGTCAAATTTCCCATGTTGGTCAGGCTTTGCGGCCCTTTCATTGAATTTTAGTACCAAGTCCCCGCACTTTAGATCTTGCTCTGAAGCTTACTTGTCAAACCATCTCTTAACCACCTATTGGCGGATCAACATAGCTATTAGTGATTTTTCTCTTTTTTCATGTACTTCCAACAACTCAGCCAACTAAACCCCCATGGCTCCATTTTCTTCGATTTCAAGGGACTTGAGTAGCTGTAATGTAGGAATCTCGAATGACATGGGTAATAACGCCTCCTTCCTATACACTAGCTCATGCAATGAAGTTTTGAGGGCTTGCTTTGGATTTATGTGATCTTCCTAGAGCGTTGTTTGAAGGTTCTTGTTCCACTCTTTCTCATGATCTGACTCGATCCTTTTAATGAGTTGGACTAAATTTTTGTTAGTCGACTCGGCCAAGCCATTACCCTACGGGAAATAATTCGATATTTTTTCAAGAATATGCCATGCACAAGTGTGAACTGAAATACCTTAGAGCCTAGGAAATCCTTGGCATTTTCTGCAATGATGGTCTTCAACGGGACGAATCTTGTTACTAGCCCCTTGAGAAAGTCCACGATTTCTACCTTTGTTGCATTTTTTAGGGGCATGGCTTCATTCCACCTCGTGAAGTAGTTTGTGGCTATGAGAATCCACTTGTGGCTGACACTGAAAGCGAGAATGATCACTCTGATGAAATCTAGCCCCTATTACACAAATGGTTCATCCGATACTATCAGATTGAGAGGCATGGAAAAAAAAATTCTTCTTCCTGCGAAGAATTGACATTCTTTGTAGGATTTTATCATGTTGTAGGATTTGTTGAATAGCGTAAGCCGAAAGTACCCAGTGCATAGGATTTTGATGGCAGTGGTCTTTGCAGAGAAGTGTTCGCCTTCTAGACTACTATGGAAGGTGTCAAGAATTCTCTTCGCTTGCTCTATGGTGACACACCACAGAAAAATGTCGTTGAAATTCCTCTTGAAGA
This sequence comes from Sequoiadendron giganteum, assembly GCA_007115665.2. NCBI lineage: Eukaryota > Viridiplantae > Streptophyta > Pinopsida > Cupressales > Cupressaceae > Sequoiadendron > Sequoiadendron giganteum. The sequence continues at coordinate 306,193,227 of CM021108.1, read as the reverse complement.
GGACTCCCTCAATAAGTGAATATCCACTATTTTGCAGTCAGTATAATCTCCTTTTCTGAGAAGGGAGTCATGTCAAATACTTCCCAGTGTGCATAAATTTTCTTCTATCCACTAGCCAATAGCCTTCAGGCTCAGACTCATTTTTTAGGACAAGCTTCGATTGCTCTCATTTAGCTATAATTTCTTCATCATTCGCCAAAACTTGGACAACCCTCTTCCTCAGATGGTCTTTGTAGGTTTGACCTTAATGTCGTATTCAAGGATCTTGGTGATCCAATTGGCCCATTTTTTGGTGATTTCTCCTTCCATGATGTACTTGCACACGCTGGAATGCATGACATAAACAATCACCTTATTGCAAGATATAAGATGTCAGAATTTCTTGAGTCCCTTAAAAATTGTGAACACTTGCCTCTCAACAAATTTGTAGTTCATATCCTATTCATTTAAGGTCCGAGAGTGAAATGCTATTGGATGGTCTCCGTTTCCTTCATTTTCCTTTTGAGTTAAAATAGTAGCAATGCTTGTTTTGCTACTTAATACATACATTATGAAGTCTTTTGACAAGTCTAGATTTATCAGTACAGGAGCTGAAGAAATAGCACCCTTAACCTTCTCAAAGGCTTCTCTCACTTCTTTTATCCATTTGAATGATTGATCCTTTTTCAACATCAAGGTGATTGGTTTAATTATTCCTACAAAATCAAAAATAAAATTTCTTACAAATTTAACCTTCCCTAGAAAAGAATGGACTCCCTTTTGATGACTGGTAGGGGAAGTTTCCTGATTGCTTTCACCCTTTCAGGATCAATGGCAAATCCTTCTCTGGACACTACATGTCCAAATAATTTTCCTTGCAGTATTCTAAAGACATTTTTTGGGTTTAGGGATACCCTGAATTCCTACCACTTTTTGAAAACTACCTCCAGATGATCAAAATTATCATCTTTAGACTTGGAGAATATAGTCAAATCATATAAATAGATGAGTATAATTTTTTTGATCAGTTCATTGAAAGCGATATCCATTGCCCATTGGAAATTGGCTCCCGAATTTGAGAGGCTGAAAGGAATTTTAGCATATATGAAAATTCCCCACTTGGTAGTGAATTTTGTCTTGTGCTGGTCCTCTTGTTTAGCCCGAATCTGATTGTAGCCAGAAAATCCATCTAACAAAGAAAACATCTCTGAACCTACCACAGTCTATAAGAATGATTCCATGGAAGGCAATGGGTAATGATCTTTTAGGGATGCTCTGTTTAGGTCACGAAAGTCGACACAAAGGTGAATTTCTCCATTCTTCTTTCGGACTGGAACAAGGTTAGATTGGAAACACAATCTTGGACTAGGTCAACTTTTTTAACTCTTACGCCATCAGGGCTTCAATCTTTGGATTTATGGGCCTCTTCTTTTTTCAGGCGGGTTTAGCACCTTTTGTTAGTTAGATAGTGTGTTGGATGATGTCGAGATCATATCCCCTGAGATCATCATAAGAACAAGCCATGACTCCTTCATATCTTTCACAAAAGTGGATGATTTTGTCCTTGCCATGTTATGGAACTTCCTTTTTGACCTTTAGTTTTCTTCCATCTCCAACCTTAGGGTCAACATAGTCTACTTGGTCTGCCAAAAAATTTCTCCTATCATTCCTCACATCATCACAGTTGAATAGATTTTTGAGAGTGACCAACCCTTTCAGAAGTTTGTTGGATCTTAGCTGAATGATCTGCCCTTCATATGCCTCTTCAATCTTTGGCTAAAGTTGAGCAAAAAATTCTCTCGATTGTTGGATGAACGAGGCGATGTGTTTGTCACTTTTGAACACTTGCTAGCTTTAATCATTATCTAGAATGGAGGGTCGAACGATCACCCACATAGAGTGTACATATTTAATTAATTCAGAGGAAGGATTAAATTGAGATCCTATTGTTGCCATGTGATCTGCAGTTGAATTATTCTCCCTAAGCACTGCTTGGATGTTAAAAGCCTTGAAACCTTCAATGAGGTCCCATGGCCTGTGTCTATAAGACCGCATGCAATAATTCTTTGCAGTAGAGATGTTGCGGACCTGATTAATTACAAGTTCAGAATCTCCAAACATCATTATTTACTTGATACCCATGTACTCTGCGATGCTTAGACCTTGCACAAGGCCTTCATATTCGGCTTCTTTTTTCAAGCAAGAAAACTGGAAGCGAAAAGACCTAAGAGTCTCTTCACTGGTTGGAGATGTTAAGCATATCTCAGCACCAACACCAACCTTGCATCTTACACCATCAAATTACAATGTCCATAGCTCTAAGGTTTGTTCGACTGTTGGGTCCTTTACTACCCTCAATATTTCTTGATCTTCATCATAGATGACATAGATACCCAGCCCAGTAGAATGATAGTTTCCGAAAGGATCAATGTCTATATATTCACTCAAGAGGACCTCTTCCTGGTTGTTTTTATATATGGTTACCTTCTCATCCTCAAGTAGCTCGATACCATAAGTTTCTTCTTTGGTGAAAGAAGTATGAGAAGCTTCAAATTTGATCATGGCCTCATCGACTACATGCTCTGAATGTAGATGTTCTTATATTATCTTCATTTTAGCTCCATGCTTGGTCCATAGGATTAGGTGCAACCAATCTAGAGAAAGGTATCCACCTATCTTTGAAGTGAATTCTAGAGATAGGTAGAGGTTGAACATGGGAGGGACATCTATGATCACAATATCTTGAGGAACTGTGATTCTAGGGCAAGAGAATAAGGTCAAGGGGAGGTCTTTGATGACACCTACAATTTTGACTTTATTCCCATCCAGTTGCATAAATCCCCTCTTTAAGGGTTCAAAGCTAAGTCCTAAGGCTTCAGTTATTTGCTTGGGCATGACTGAGGTGATAGCTCCAAAGTCAATCATGGAATTATGCAACATTTTCTTCTCCACAATGAGTCTTAAGAAAAATTTCTTGGGTTTCAACTTCCCTTCTTTGACTTTGATAGAGGTCTCCTCTGCAGTGTTTTCAAGAACTTTGGTTGGAGGTGATGGTTCAATAGCCTTTTCTTTGAGCAATTTTTTTGTCGATTGCACAACTGTATCTTCCTAGACGACCTTCTACAATAATGACTTTTATTCTAGAATAGCTAAGATATCCCAAAGGGATACGTTAGTAGAATATTTCTTCAATTGTTTCACCACATTGAATGGTGGTGGATTTGAAGGCCTCTATTCTTTTTCCCTAGCTATAAAAATCTCCTTGCGTAGCTGTGGTTGCGGAGAAATTATGGAAGGACCAGGGGATTGATCTGGGCTGCTTCTAGGTTGTAGAGTGATTGTTTCACCCATGAATCTCCTTTTTGACTGAGTTTTGTAATAAGATTGCACTCATGGGATCTTCGGTGTGGATGCCTCATATGTGAACACTGCTTCTTCTCCTTCCATCTGTGAGAAAAGAGCATGGTTAGGAGCTATGTCATTTTCTTGCTCCAAGGACATTCCTTACATTTGCATGGTAAGAACTGCATTCTCCATTTGTGGAGAGGCATATGTATAACCTCTTGAACTTGGCGCCACGCCTTGGTTGTGTTGTTCTACAACCTTCTGCTGTAAATTTCCATGCAAACAATTTCGAGGCATATGTGTATCGTCGCAAGGGAAGTAACAAGGATTGATCTCTCTAGTGATGTTGTTCTACCCTACGATTAGCTCTTTGTTTATACTTGAATGAGAAGCTCCCAATAGAGTAGGCACTGGCACTATTTGGTTATTTTTTGAGCTTGTGGATTTATTTGCGTTCCTCCTTGATGTTGGTTATGTTGGTATGAAGGCCTTTCACCTTGATAATTTTGGTAGGCTGGTCTTGGGGGGCAGTCTGGTTGCGCTTGATAGTAGATACTTCATTTGCTAGGTTCCACAACAATTCTTTTATGTCACTCATTTCATCCTTTGAAGAGCCGGATGTAGAAGAAATATTCGATGGTGCACTCGAATATGTGTACATAGACTGAGGAGGCATAGGCGCACTGGTAGATGGAATCTCCTGGGTGGGAATAGACACTTCGGGAAATTTAGGCATGATGGGCCGAGGTGGCAACTTCCTAGTGTCAATCATATTGTTCTCTGCCTTGATTGCTAACTTGTATGCACCTGGTAGTGTGGTTTCGTCAAGATATTGGATCATCATCGAGATATTGGCATTGATGGATTTTAAGTAGAACATGAATGCCAACTCCACGAGTGGTCGGATAGCAGTTTGTATCCTCTGCCAAGTTGTATGGAACCAGGCATTGAAGTCAGTCATGGCCTCGCATGGGGCCCTCTTTATGGTTGCTAGCTGGTGGTATAGTGAAGACCTATCTCCACCGTTCAAGAATCTCTCATAGAAAGGATCTATGAGATGGTCCCAGGTACCGATGGTGTTAGCCAATAGAGTGTGGTACCAATCTAATGCTTTCCCTCTAAAAGAGGCTACAAGCAACCTCAATGCTATGTTTTGATCTATAACTTTGTGCACCAAAAAAATGTCCACCACATCTTATTGATGTTTAGATGGTGTTCTTGAGCCATCTCTGATAAATTTAGGTATAGCTTTTAGAGCAGAGATCGAGATAGGGGCCCAAATGGCAAGTGCAATTGGCACTACAAGGGGGCTTTCAACATCCCAAGCCACATAATTTCTATTTGCAATTTGAAACATGGTTGGTGGAGTGGTCGAAATGTTCACTAGGCGCATTCGGGTTTGTGTTGTTACTAGCAGAGGAACTAACAAACTAGGATTATTCATTGTTTGAGACCTAGTAACAGGTTGATGGCTCATACACCCTCTTTTGATTTAGGTACATTTAAGCTATCCCAATGAGTGTGCTAGAAAAAGGAAACTATTGATGCCAAAAATTGGCAAGGTAGCAACCTTTATGGTAAACTTAGTTAAAGGGGGGACCTATTACGCTAAACTGAGTGATCTCTAGGTTTTTAAAGAAGTTGGCTTCTTCTGTAATTTGGGGGGGTTGAAAGGGGTAGAAGGAAATAAATGTAAAATAAATATAATCTAAGGAGATGTGCCAAAAAGTAGATATGGGCACGATAAACCTATCTATTAGATATGATCTAAGGTTCATTCAACAATCTTCTATGTCCTAGAACAACAAAAATATAAATAGAAATCTGAATAACTCATTAAATGACATAAAATAACCTCCATACATCTACTGAAAAGAAGATTCAAAGACATGGTCTTAATTAGCAAGCTTATATTGAAATTATAGAAGTCTACAAACAAATTACTCAATAGAATATTGGCACAGTATAAGGCTTAATCAAATAGTTAAGAAACAGAAAGGCCAAACAATGAAACAGTCTACGAATCTTATGCAATAACTAAAAACAATACAAAGGCCTAGTGTCTTTTCCACAAATTTATCTGTAAATTTTGAACCCTTGCTTCTAAAGAAGAAGTAGTATTTATAATTAAAATCACACCGCTTGGCAGGCTAGTAACAGAAAAAATCCCTCGATCATGAGAAATGATGCACATACTAATGATACCCTTGGCCGTTGCAACGGAAAAAGATTCAAGCCTTGAATCGTGGTCACCCCAGCACTAGATGCATCATATTCGAATGATGGTAATGGTCCCAGTAGAATAGAGTGCCTACATGTGTCACTCACTCATGACGACAATTAGAACATGTGGCCACTATGGTGAGGTTGTCGTTGGCTACTTACTCTTGCATGATGAAGCCCTTAGACGATCCATGTGGCAATAGGTTGGGGCTCGTTGTTCATTCCTACCTCTTTGCGATAAAAGTTTGCATAGTGAAGACACATGGAGGCCTTCTTACAAATGAAATTGTAGGTGGGGGCCACCAAGGAATGCATGCGAAGCAATGCTATGCAGCACATAGTCAAGGCCCGATAGGGAAGCGAAGTGAGGAAGCCTTGAAGAGTGTGACTGGTTGACACGTGGAATCATGGTGAGAGCCGTTAAAAGAGCAAAGGAAGGAATCCTTTAGAGAGAACTTGGTAGACATGTGGTAGTAGTCTGATGATACTTTCTGAAAGGAGCCTGATGATGTTTTCAATAGATGGGGCACATGATTATACTTAGAAAAACAAAATAACCCAAAGGGAAATTGGGAAATTCATATTCATAGTTAGTAAATGGGGGTTTTCCTTGGTCAAACCCCTTGTTGGTAATTAAACCTTAAAATGAAATGAAATGGAGGGAAATGATGAATGAACAACATGCAATATTACAACTCACCAAACCCTTTCTATGAATTCTGCAAACTTGTGTGAAATGGCTAGCTTAGATATATATCTTGAATCAAAGGAATGCTTGATAGATATGTACTTGAATTGCTTGCTTGAATCAAAACCCTACATCACAAATGTTAGCTCAAAAACACACATGATGCAACAATCTGTTGGAGATTTTTGGATATTGCTGATATGTGGTTGTAATTGATGTCAACACTATTGGAATTAATGTATTTAAGGATTTATATGTCGAGGATATTGAGAAAATTGTAATAAAATAAGTCACTAGTTGTTGGTGATGCAGTGAAGTTCAGTATGATGGCTAGCTCAGCATATTGAGGATAAGGAGTTGTGGATTAAAGGGTTTCTCTACAAGTATATCTAATTTATCCACCTGAAGTTTCAGAGGTTTGCATGAAGATTTGATCAAGTTATGAGTATTGGTGTTCTGATAGTTGTTTTGTTGTTGTAGCTGGTGTTTCTAAAAGAAGATGATGTGATTCTAGTAATCTGAGTTATTGTGGATTCTTTTGTGGTGATTCATGATGCTTGTGGATGTTTCTAGATCATGCTCTATCAATGTTATTGGTTCACATCGATTGTTGTGCTCGTGATTGGTGATTTTCTTCTGAGAGTTCATTTTTTTCATTATCATGGCTGAAAGGGTGATTGTAGCATGTTGTGGATCTTCAAGGCTAACTGTTAAGGTGTTTCATGTTCGAGACATGTTTTTTTGGGTCCTTGTTGTGTCTTGGTCAACATTATTTGATTCGCATTGATAGAATTTTTATTAATTTGGGTCGATAGTTTGTACACATTTCATATTTTGTTGGGCCGACATGTAGCTGATGTTATCCTTAGTTGAGGATATATATGATTGATTGTTTATACCATTTGATGCATGCTATAAAGTGGAGAGCAAGATGTGCGAGTGCCATGTATGAATAATGTTCTAATATTTTGAAGGTAGAATTAAAGTGTGAAGAAGAGTAAGCAGAAGGAAGTGTTCATGTGCTTAACTGGAACTATAATCAGGCATTAGCAAATGCTATTTTCTCAGTTCAAATCTTCGGGTGTAATCCAAATGTGACTATAAGATAGTGTCTCTTCCTTTGGGTAGTAAGCCTTTTGTATTTGAGTAGTGAGCTCTAGGTAGTGTGCCTAAATGTATGTGCATCCCCCATTTGTAATAATTTTAATAGAGTATATTCTTGTGGATTAACCTCCACCATGGTTTTTCCCCTAATAGGTTTTCCACATAAAAATCTTGGTGTTATGTGTGTTTTTGATGTGATAATAGTTTATGCTTTAATGCTTATTTATCAGATCTGAGAATAAGTTTAATAAGTATATTTTTTGTGACAACTGATTCACCCCCCCCTCAGTTGTTTACCCTTGTGTTACCAGCAATTGGTATCAAAGTAGGTTCCTCTAGAGAAGCTTGATCGTCTTAAGTGATCTGGGATGACGACATATAAAAAGGATAGTCTGAGATTTGATGGATCAAATTATTCTCCGTGGAAGACTCGAATGGAGTGTCATTTGAGATGCATTGGTGAACCTTACTAGATGATTACAAAGAATAGATATATCATCCCACGGAATGGTCCTTCTATTGCAGGTGAGATTAAGGAAGCCAAGTATAATATCAGGGCTAAGGAAGCATTGGAGTGCTCTGACTGATTCACAAATGGAAAATGTAATGGAGTTGAAGACTGCTTATGATATTTGGAAAAATTTGGAAACTTTGTATGAAGGTGATAACCATGTGAAGATTGCTAAGTTGCAGAGCTTGAAAGGGAAATATGAAATATTGAGAATGGGTGAAGATGGGAACATCACTTCTTTTATGTAGAGAGTGAATGGACTTTTATGTAGTATTAGATGTCCTGGTGGAACATTGGAAGAATCAAATATTGTTGCTAAAGTGTTCAAATCTTGTCTGTTGCATACAAACACAAAGTTGTTTCTATTGAGGAGATATGAATTGTGACAAATGTAACTAGAGACATGTTGATTGGTAAGCTTGCTACTTTTGAGTTAAGTGAGTTTGGTGAATCTCTTCCTAAGACAAAATCTACATTCAAAGCTACTATCTTTGGAAAAGATAAGAAGATATATTATCTGGGAGAAAGTTCTTCTAGAGAAATGTCCAAGTATGAGCAAGAAATGAGAGAGATTGAAGAAGAGAGAAAGTTGGATGAGCTTGAAGCACTTCTTGTCAAGAGGGTAGCCAAAGGAGAAGGTAAGCATAAAGTTAAATTTCCTCTTAAATGTGTTTTTTGCAATAAGATAGGTCATTTTGCCTCAAGGTGTCCTAAAAGAGTTCCTAAGCCAAGATCTAACAAGCCTAGATTCCAAAGAAAGTGTTATTTTTCTGCTGATGAAGGTGTGACAGATGATGAATCTGATAAAGGAAATGCAAGTGAGGATGAATAAGTATTTATTTCTATCAAGGAAAATAATCATGTACCTACTAATTCTACTTGTTGCATGAATGTGGAGAAAGGTCTAGCTACCAGAGTTGAAGAAAAAGATGAATGGGTGATTGATAGTGGATGATCTCATCACATGACAGGTGATAAAAGTAAATTTGTGAGCCTGGAAAAGTATGATGGTGGTGTTGTGATATTTGGTGATGACAAAGCTGGTGTAATCCATGCCAGAGGATCCATTTATTTTGATGGTAAGAATAATACTGATGATGTTCTATATGTGGAAGGTTTGAAGCATAGTCTCTTAAGTGTTGGAGAGATGGTTGACAAGGGATATAATCTTCAATTCAAGGATGGAAAGTGTAGAATATTGGGGAGTTCTGGAAATGTTATTGCATCTGGTACAAAAATAAAAGGTAATATCTTTCACCTAAGTACTACTAGTAAAAGTTGTATGATTGCTCAAGTTGATGAAAGTTGGTTGTGGCATAGGAGATTGTGTCATGTAAACTTTGATAATATTATCAAGATAAGTTCTACTCAGGCAATGAGAGATCTTCCTAAGTTGATAAAACCTACTAATACTATATGCAAGGAATGTTAGTTAGGGAAGCAAAATACAGTTTCATTTTGAAGCAAACTAAAGTTTCATTCTGAAGAAAACATCATTGTTCAAATGAATTGTTGGAGCTTGTGCATACTGACTTGTGTGGTCCTTCTAGAGTCAGAATTCTATAAGGAGACATGTATTTCATGTTACTTATTGATGATTATTCGAGATTTATGTGGGTTACTTTCTTAAGGGAAAAATATGAAGCTCTAGAGAAATTCAAGATTTTCAAGGCTATGGTTGAGACAAAGACAGGTCTGAAGATTAAATGTCTAACATAAAATAGAGGTGGTGAATTCACTTTCACTAAGTTTAATTCTTTTTGTGAAGAGCATGGGATAAAGATACAATTATCTACCCTGTGGACCCCTGAGCAAAATGGAATTGTGGAAAGGAAGAACAAGAAAATTCAAGAAGTTGCTAGGACTATGATGTTGGAAGGAAATGTTCCTCATATGTACTAGAGAGAAGCTATGAGTACTGTCGTTTATACTCTCAATTGGGTACATGTCAAAGGTGATACTAGTAAGACTCCTTATGATCTATGGTTTGGTCATAAGCCTACTATTAAATACTTCAAAATATTTGCGAGTAAATGCTATATCAAAAGAGATGAAGATATAGGAAAGTTTGATGCTAGAAGTGACGAAGGAATCTTTCTTGGTTATTCTACTAAAAGTAAAGCCTATCGGTGCTACAATAAGAGATTAAGGAAAGTAAATGAAAGTGCTAATGTAAAGGTTGATGAAGACACATTTAGACCATCTAGAACCTATGGATATGATTTAGATGATCGAAATAATAGTATAGATAAAGGAAAGAAAGATCAAACTCTAAATTAGGAAAATCAAGAGGAAGAAACTAGTGAAAGTGTAGAAGTAAGATCACAAGAGCCCAAAGTTCAAGAACAACCTAAGACTCCAAGGTATGTAAGACTAAATCATTCGGAAGATCAGATTATAGGTGATAAGAACAAAGGCATTCAAATTAGGAGAAGAATTGCTGAAGAATATTGTTTGATCTCAAAGACTGAGCCTAATAATGTCAATGAAGCATGCAAAGATGAACATTGGGTGGAAGCAATGAAAGAAGAACTATTGCAAATTGAGAAGAATGATACATTGATTCATGTTCCTAGACCTAAGGACAAAAAATTAATTGGAACTAAATGGGTCTTTCAAAACAAACTGAATGAGCAAGGTGAAGTTTCTAGAAACAAATCAAGATTGGTGTGTAAAGGATATTCTCAGATGGAAGGAATTGACTTTGAAGAAAATCTTACTCCTGTTGCTAGGATTGAAGCTATGAGATTATTTCTTGCTTATGTTGCTTACAAAAACTTCAAGGTTTATCAGATGGATGTCAAGTCAACATTTCTAAATGGTGAACTAGATGAAGAAGTGAATATTGAGCAACTTGATGGATTTAAATTGATTGATCAGGGAGATATGGTTTATTGGTTGAAGAAAACATTGTATGGACTTAAGCAAGCCCCGAGAGCATGGTATGCCAGATTGGACAAGTATTTTTTGAAGCTTGGATTTAATAAAGGTATTGTTGATAGTAACTTGTATTTCAATATTGATCATGATAAAGATTTAATTGTTGAAGTCTTTGTTGATGATATCATTTTTGGAGGAGATGATAGTTTTTGCATGAAGTTTGTTGATGAGACGCAAGGTGAGTTTGAGATGTCTATGATTGGAGAAATGAAATTATTTTTGGGATTGAAAATTGTTCAGCTAGGTAAAGGGATCTTTATATCTCAGTCCAAGTATGTGAAATAATTGCTAAAGAAGTTTGGTATGGAAGATTCAAAGCCAGTTGGTACACCTATGATAACTGGATGTAAGTTGACACAAGATGATGACTCTCCTAAAACAAATCAGACTAGATATAGATCCATGATTGGTGGATTGCTCTATTTGACTCAAACTAGACCTTATATCATGAATTTCGTATGCATTGTTGGAAGATTTCAATTTGATCCTAAGGAATCTCATGTGATAGCTATGAAGAGGATTTTTAGGTACTTGAAGGGGACAGTTGATTTTGGCCTATGGTATCCTAAAGAAGATGACCTTACTTTGAGTGATTTTACTGATGTTGATTGGGCAGGAGATATGGATGGCATAAAGAGTACTAGTGGTGGTGCATTTTTGTTGGGAAAGAAGCTGATTTCATGGTTAAGTAAGAAGTAGAATGCCATTTCTTTATCTACTGCAAAGGCAGAATACATTGTTGCTACTAACAACTGTACTCAAGTATTGTGGATGAAGAAAATGTTGAAAGATATCAGAATTTTGTATGATGAACCTATCGCTATATTCTTTGATAATTCAAGTGCAATTAACATTTCTAAGAGTTTGGTGTTGCATTCAAAAACCAAGCATATATCTATCAAGTTTCACTTTTTGAGAGAGAAGGTGAGTGAAAAGGAAGTCAGATTGGAGTATGTGCCTACTAAGGAACAGATTGCAGATATCTTTACCAAGCCCTTGTCTAAGGATAATTTTGAGTATCTCAGAGGGAAGCCAGGGGTGATTACCCCTCCTAATCATAATTAAGATGCAATGACTTGCATCATTCTGTACATTTCATAGTCATATCTTGTGATCCAGATTGATGTTGTGGTGGCTGCTACTCAGGGGGAGTAGTCAAATGTTTAGATATGTGGTTTAGAGCTTGTGTGGATAAAGATAATGCGTACCTTTTTCATTGATGTCAAACGGGGAGAAGAGTCATGTGAAAATCTGTGAAAGAGTTAAGGAGAAAAGAGTCAAAACCTAAGGGGGAGAAAGTGTTAAGAGAAACTGTCATTGATGGTGTTTTTCACATCATGTGTTGCCATCAATGCTAAAGGGGGAGATTGTTGGAGATTGTTGAATATTGTTGATATGTGGTTGTCACTAATGTCAACACTATTGGCATTAATGTCTTTAAGGTTGTATATTTCAAGGATATTGAGAAAATTGTAATAAAATAAGTTGCAGGTTGTTGGTGATGCAATGAAGTTCAGTATGATGGCTAGCTCAACATATTGAGGATAAGGAGTTTTAGATTAAAGGGTTTGTTGACAAGTATATCTAGTTTATCCACATGAAGTTTTAGAGGTTCGCTTGAAGATTTGATCAATTTATGAGTATCGATGTTCCAAAAAAAATTATGTTGTTGTAGCTAGTGTTCCTGAAAGAAGATGATGTGATTCTAGTAATCTAAGTTGTTGCATATGCTTCTATGGTGATTCATGATGCTTGTGGATGTTTCTAGATCATGCTCTATCAATGTTATTGGTTCGCATCGATTTTTGTGCTCGTGATTGGTGATTTTCTTCTAAGAGTTAATGTTTTTCATGATCATGGCCGACAAGGTGACTGTAGCGTGTTGTGGATCTTTGAGGCTAATTGTTTAAGTTGTTTTGTGTTCGAGACATGTTGTTTTGAGTCCTTGCTATGTCTTGGCCGACATTATTTGATTCACATTGATAAATTGTTTATTAATTTGGGCCGATAGTTTGTACACATTTCATATTTTGTTGGGCCGACATGTAGTTGATGTTATCCTTAGTTGCGGATATATATGATCGATTGTTTATACAATTTGATGCATGGTGTAAAGTAGAGAGCGAGATGTGTGAGTGCCATGTGTGAAGAATGTTCTAATCTTTCGAAGGCAGAAGTAAAGTGTGAAGAAGAGTGAGTAGAAGGAAGTGTTCATGTGCTTAACCAGAACTGTAATCAAGCATTAGCAGATGCTATTTTCTCATTTAAAATCTTTGGGTATAATCCGAATGTGACTATAAGACAGTGTGTCTTCCTTTGGGTAGTAAGCCTTTTGTATTTGAGCATTGAGCTCTAGGTAGTGTGTCTAAATGCATGTGCATTCCCCATTTATACTTTTAACAAAGTATAATCTTGTGGATTAACCTCCACCATGGTTTTCCCCCTAACAGGGTTTCCACACAAAAATCTTGGTGTTATGTGTGTTTTTGATGTGGTGATGGTTTATGCTTTCCTATTTATTTATTAGATCTGAGAATAAGTTTAATAAGTATAATTTATGTGACAACTAATTCACCCCCACTCCTCTTAGTTGTCTACCCTTGTGTTACCAACACAATCTCCTTGATATGATGCTTGAATTTTGATGATGGCTCCAAATGCTTGATGAATTTCTCTTGAATGCTTGGATGCTTAGATTGCTTGTTAGATTCTTAGATATGAAAATGAGTGAAAGAACCTTGTATTTATATGTATTCATGATTAATATCCTAAAATTACACCACAACAAGACGACATATGAATTCATTAGTTAAAGGAGGCTAAATCTCACCAGAATTTGAAATCCCCAAAAAAGTTTAAGGGGGACTAAGATGCCCTAGGTGGCGTCTTAGTCCCAAGGCTAAAAAATTGGGACACAGACTCAAAAAAGGGGCCCATTTAAGGCGCCTTTAAAATCAGGGTCTCAAGACCTTAGGGGGACAAAGATGCCATAGGTGGCATCTTAGTCCTAACCCAAAAATAAGGGACACTCAGACAAAATCATTAAATTATCATTTATCCATTGATGTTTGTCAAGATTAGCCAAAAAAAGATGTAGTTTGTTAGGCTTGTGGATGAAAAATATGATCAATTAAGACATAAATAGGGATAAACAAAGCAAGGCAAGCCCAAACAAGTGTGAAAATGCAAGGGTATGCATTTTCCTACACTATAGTGTGTATGTGTGTGTGATATATATACATATATATACATACACATATATAAATAAATAACTTAACATGTTATTATATATATATATATATATATATATATATATGTATATATACGAATATATATATATATATATTAACTTATACGATTACATAGAATATATGTCATTCGATAATCAAATGCATAAACCTATATTCATTTATTTCCAAATTAGTATTGCACATGTATATATATACATATATACTTATATATTAATATATATTAATATACTTGTATGGACGTTGCTATCACATCAATACATACATGTATATCAATTTATATACACATATACATATATACATATCATATATATATAACATTACCTCCAAACAATTAAACATATACAATTGTAATAACATTGACTGACATATATACACTAAATATATATACATGTCACTTTGTCTATTTGATGTTCCCATGCATATGAGTAATTCATCCATAAGCATGCGTAGATACGTCTATCTACTTATGTGCATCTTTACTCATGTGTATGAGTTCATCATAGACATGCATATATGTATGCATATATACATCCCATGTATATATCTCATCGACTATTCTCATAAAGAAGTACTCAAAGATAGAAAGAAACTCAAACACTCAAACCAAGAAAGTTTTTACAATCAAACCAAAACCTCTCCTAGTTCACGAACAACCAAACTAAGGTATCTTACCATTTTCCCATAACTACTGACTTGAATTGACCAATCTAAAAGTGTGTGTGTGTGTGTGAAAGCTCAGTTAGGCTCATTAAGGGTTATCAGACCAAAAATCTTCTCTTGAGTGATACTTCCCCTCCCTTCCATAGGAATGAACCTATACCTACAACCGACTTGACACATTTGCAATGGTATTTAGTTGATCATAAAACAATCATTTGTATTATATATTCTATAGTCATAATTAAGACATACATAACATCAATTTGAATCAACCATTTATCCATTATTTTTCCAATGATTCATACAAACAAGTACAATCACATTTATTTCCATCAAAGTTACAAACACGCACATATATTCAAGTATTTCATCTAGCTTGGTAATAGTAACTAGGTAAATACGCAATGGGGTGTAACAAAATCAAACAAAAAAGAAGGGATATAGAATGAGAAAAGAGAAGAACAATAATTCACCATAGTTATATTACACATCCAAAAGGTTACAAAATAACATCCAAAAGCTCCATAAAAATACTTCAATAAGAGACCAATAAACCAATGCTCCAAAAGCTCCTAAAATTGTTTCAAAATGGCTTTAGAAAAAAGAAAATGATGAGGAATTATAAGCTCGCATATTGAAATGAAAGAGAGAAGGGGTTTTTATAGATTTTTGGAGGGAAGATTAAAAAAAGTATGGAGAGCATTTATTTTTTTAAGAATGGAAAATAGGGAAAATTATAATTGAAATGAGCGCAAGAGGGATATGTCGAAGAAAGGAGAAAGTAAGTAACAAGAGAAAAATAAATAAATGGTGAGAGGGAATTAATGATCAAGACCATATGAGGGTCATAAGAAATGATAGTAATAGCTTAGGAGAGGGTAAAAGGTGTTGAAACATGCACAAATCATAATAACAAAATTGTAGTGTATGTAATTTTTTATTACATCAAAGTGCATTCATCTATCATTTGACCATGTTTGAGCTTTATCCACTTATCATTTACATGTCATTCTAGGAACACTTCAATTGGGCCTAAAAGTAACCTAGTCATATATAATCATTTTAGAGCACTTGCATGACTAAAGATTGTTGTCTTCAATCATTTCAACGACCATAAAGCAATTATTTCTAGGAGTTTAACCAAGGAGAACATGACTTTAAACAATTCAATAGCTTCCTCAAGGTATTTTTCTAATATTGCCAAACCTCAACATTTAGTAAACAATAGGTAATTCAGTGAATCAAGAACTTGAAGTGTGCAACCTCTCAGATCAAACTTCCACATCACAGCTCAAATCTGCACTTGTAGAAATGACTTAGATGTATGTAATTGCCCTCCAATAGAATTTACAAATTATTTTAATTCCAAGACAAAGTAGACAAAGAATATTCCTTTTATTAGTCTTGAGATATGCAAATTCTAGATTATATCCATATTATTCTCCAACATCTATTCTAAAACTAAATAACTTACACCTACTTCATATATAATATTTTTAATTTAATTATTCAATATTCAAATGTTTAACCCTTAATTATCTAAGTTAATTATATAATTATTAATTGTATTAATTGTTCCATTACACAATATTGACATAAAAATCATTTAAAAAAAATGATATATATCAAAACCCTCTATTGTTTCATATATTTATTCATTATGTTAACATATAACTATTAAAATTATAAACTCTCAAAAAATCTCTATTTTTTTCTCAAAATTAGTTCTAGAAAGCAAAGGGCAAATACCTCATCAAGACTTTCCCCCCTCCATTATGAAGCAGTGGTCCAGTAGTATATCAATTTCAAAACTATAATGCAATCAAATTTCAAAATCATTACAAAGATAAAGCTGGATTAGTAGACAGTCATAATTTTGAAATCGACATGTCTGTAGCTACAGACTATCTGGATAGAAAATCCTAACAAAACCACTAGAGTTGATGATAAACTCACTGGATATATGGCTGACTAGTGAAAATATTCTCATATACAAAACCGGCTAGACCACCTCCAACCAGAGGCCCAACCCAATACACCCAATGGTCTCTCCAATCCCAACTAACCAATGCAGGCCCAAATGAACGAGCAGGATTCATGGATGCACCAGAAAAGGCCCCCCCTGCCATTATATTGCCCCCCACCACCAGTCCTATGCATAGAGGAGCTGTTACTCCCAATGATCCCTTCTTTGGATCCACTGCCGTTGCATACACTGTGAAAAGCAATGAAAAGGTTAACACCATCTCCATCAACACTCCTTCACTGTATCCCATTCCACTTGCCAATGTATGAATTGGAGTTCCCTGCAAATAAAATTCACATACCAGTCACCTTGACAACCTTTCAATTTATATTACTTAATTTTTTCAAAACATTTTTCTTGTATAATGATGTTTTTACATTTGATTGTGTCATAAAAAAAAAACTCAACACAATCAAATCTAAAAATACCATTAAGCAAATCAAATATCTTTTAACATATTTTTTTTTGTTATGAGATTGTTCTACACTAATAACCCTCTGATTTCATGCACATAATTCAAAAAGTACCAAAATATAAAATACCATGTTTAAACATAAAGTTGTTACTGTTAAAATTAAGATATAACATGTAGATTTATTACCATCCCTCCAGTAATGAAGTTGAGCAAGTAGCAGGCTAGTACTGAGCCCAACAACTGGGCAATCCAGTATATAATAGACATAAAAATAGTGATGTGCCCTCCAATTGCTAAGCTCAATGTGACCGCTGGATTTAGATGACCTCCTGAGATGTTAAATCCTGCTGAGATCATTCCATAGACTGCAAAGGCGTGGGTGAAAGCCACTATTGCTAGTGATATTGCTGCACTGTCATTCAACTTCTCTGCAATCACCGCCTGACTGATTAGTTAGTCAGCCTTTTATATGTGAAAAGACATAAAAATAAATAAAAGAAAGGCACAAATCTATATCAATTCCTTTCACCTATATACCTTAAAAAATCTAAGTTAATTAATTTCGGTCAGGAATATATATATAGGATTTTACTATTTTACATTAAGTGCATTATCTATACAGAGAGCAGTGTAAATGGTTGTAAAGACATTATTTTTATGTTTTTATGTTTTTTTAGGTTTAGTTAAAATTGTTAAACAGAAAAGAATATTAAAAATTGTAATTTAATTGATGAAGATGATGATATATTTTTATTTTTAATCAATTGAATTAAATTAATGTGAATGATAGTGTATTCATTGATTGGACTATCTAACAATGTTCAGGATCTCTAAGACTAGAAGAAGTTAGACGCAGTCTACCACTGAGGAAAACAAAGACCTCCAGGACTTCCTTAAACTTCATGAAAGCTTTTACAGAGAAGAAATGGAAGCTGCCAAGACACACAAGGACTCTTAAATTGTGGGCTTGTGGATGAACTAAAGGGACTCTATAATGAATGGTTCATAAGGCACAACACTTGCTGAAGGTTTTGCAAAAGGGGTTGCAAGCTAAGTGGGTTTAACCTTGGGGAATAACTCTATGATTAAGCACACTTGAGTTGGAGTAATAATGGGATGGGTAACCTCCTGGGAAAGCCCAATGCTCCACCTCTGTGAGCATCACCTAGATGCAATGAGTGCTAAGTGGACCATTCGTTATCATGAGAGCTGGGTTCTTGTGAAACACTACTCATGAAACATGGGTCAATGAGCTTGACTCCAAAAACTACACTATTGAATCTTGATAGCAATATCATAACTTGTGGATCTTGTTTATGTTTTTTTCTCTCTCACATGATGCCTTGCTAATGTTTTGCTGTTTGCTAACTCTATTTTTTTTGCTTATGCTACTTTCTATGTAGAGTTTCAAAGGCCCCTTAAAATTTACTTTACCTTTAATCACCAATAAAACTCAAACTTTCCAAGATACAATTGAAACAGATTTGAACCCCCTCTCGATATAATTAAGATAAGTTCAACCCTTTAACTACTATATAAAAGAAAAGAAAAAAGAAAATAGGAAATCAATAATAAAGAATGAAAATATACCTCTAGCTTGTACGTCATGGCAAATTCAGCTCACATACAAGATTACTCATGACAGAAGATAATAATAATCCATGAGAGAGCTGTGCAATAAAAAGTTACAGTAGTTACTATGATGATGAGTTTCTGCCCTGGTGAGTTTGCGGTCCCCTGTTTGAAGCCACACCGTGGTTAAATTACAGTGGTGATGTTTCCCGGTCCCTGATTGACGTTTTACCCTGGTAGGGTTTTCAGTCTTTTTTATTTATTTTTAATTATCAATAGTAAAAATTTGCAACAGCACAGAGCTAGTTACATGCGGAAGTCAGAAAATACTCTCTAACACCACTCACTATAAAGAAAACTCTGGTCCTTTCCTTCCATGGGACTGCTAATTAAATACAAACACTTAACATAAACCAGTTCTTAATGCGTTACAAATTAAGAAATTCGTAAAGATATAAACTACTCTGGTAGATTTTCACTAACCGACTGCCATGGCTGAGGCGACGCCGGCAAAAACAAAAAGGAAAGTACAAACAAGTTCCGCAAGGGCTGCTTTCACGCATTCCGGCTGAGTAGTCTCCTGCAGGCGTCCTAATGCAATCTTCGCCATTATGTTCCTGCACAGCACACACAATACACCAAAGGTTTAGTCATATACGCAATGCACAGAAGAGAAAGGAAGAGATATATGGTGGAAGTGAATTTGGGTGTCAATAATTGTTGGTTTCTGCACGTATTCTTGGTGGAAGGCACATTCAGGCCTACAGTCCAAAATGGAGGTCAGCTTCTGAGTCCATTTCAAAATGTGTCCAATTAAATTGGAAAGAGGAGTAATCACTCAGGTTAATGCGGAAGGCTTTTTCTGATAATTACGAAGTGCCCAGGGCCCACCATCCGCAGGCCTTCAGGAACTGTCGCTGCCCAAAATGGTTTCAACCAAGAACAATAAGGGGAAATTGGGATTATTCTAGAGAAACTATATTTCCTCCTATGAGTGGTCAATTTTGGTCAATTTTGTTGATGGGATTTAATAGATGGTTCAATGTTTTTAATAATATTAGTGATTTTTGGTATATTTGTGAAGTTGAATGATCTGTAAAGAGTCTACCAAAAGTTAAATTGTGACTTCCATATCAATGAATTGCTAAAAATTATTGGAGGCTGTTTGTCTTTTCAATTATGTATATCAAAAAAATTATATGATGATGTAGCGAAGAAAAATGTATAGTACATTTTTTTTTGTTTCGTTTTATGTTATTTTTGTGAGTGTTGTAATGTAAAGCTTTGACATTTAAGCTTGTTCTTCATGCATATCAATTAATATGAGAATATTCTTGAGAAACTATAATTCCTCCAATGAGTGGTTAATGTCATAACGTTTGCTAATGAGATTTAATAGATGATTCATTATTTGTGATAATATTAGTGATTTTTTTGGTATATTTGTGAAGTCAAATGGTTTACAAGGAGTCCACCAAAAGTTAAATTATGATTGCCATATCAATGAGTTGCAACAAATTATTGGAGGTTATTTGTCCTCTCAATTATAGAATTAAATGATAATGTAGAGAAGAAAAATGTATGGTACACATGTTTACTTTTTGGTTTTATATTATTTTTTGTGGATGTTGTATATGTATGGCTTTAGAATTTAGTCCTATTCTTTATGAATATCAATTAATCTTTAACTTGAAGTCAGAGGTTGTACTTAATTGGTAGAACCACCTGGTTTTCATAATGGAGACCAAGGTTCAAATCTGCACAACAACATCATAGTGCCAAAATGGCATGTTGTAGTAGTACTTCCACTATAGTAGAGAATGCGTGCATTTAGTAGGCCCATAGATGACATATGAGGACTTGATGGTGGAGTGATAAGGAAGAGGCTCCACTAGAGGTGTAGTGTGGTACTAGTTAGAGTGTTTAATCTGGAGATGCTTAAAGGAGGAATGGTCATTAAGGAATAAGCCCCTAAGTTGTCCATGGTATTGGGTTCAAGCTAGATGTAATGCTCCAAGATTTCATCCAAGACATTAATGATTAAATAGTTTTTTTGCAATATAAATGTGACAATAAACATGCACAAGGTGCCATGACACAAAATAATGGCATACTTGGTACACACACAAATGCACTAAGTATGATGATGCAAGTGGAAGACTTACTTGAACTTGGTTCTATAAATGCTCAAAGTTGCAAAAATTAACATGACAATTTGATGATGGTTACATGACCCCAACTCATTGTCAGGAATATTACATCATTAGGTATCTTTGTTATGGTTTGTTACTCAAAATATTAGAATATCATGTGTGAAGAATTATTGTACAAGATTGTAATATTCAAGTTGTTAGAACAACTTGTCTATAGAAAGAAATGATTGTAATAAATTATACGAATTCTCCTATAATTTAGAAGATAAAACTCCTCTAAAAACATACTAAACTAAATATGAGATTTAATAATAAAAACAAAATGTTATTTAAAATTAATCTCGTAGGATTTTATAACTTTGCCAAATTTCTCAATATGTGGGTCCTAAATTTGAGCCAATGAGGCATACCTGCATAACCATGCATTGGCTATGAAGGTCCATAGATTGATCACACACATAGAGGAATTGTTGCCATCAAATATCATTATGCAAGTAGTCGACTCTTCACTTTGTTGTTGTTGAAGATCTCATACTTTTCAAGCTATGAATGTACACACTGATAGAAGCTCTAAAATATGAGATTTCACCATCATAAATCCATGGTTTATAGGAATAAACATTCATACATTTTGAATGGGAATTAGTTTTTCTACATAAATCCTATATGCCAAATCCGATGTGTCCTTGACACCAACCATAACTCTTTTTAAAAGGTTTATGATCTTTGTGTAGAGGAAATTTATGATCCTAAGTACTCTCATGATTGAGTTGAATAATTCACTATATGGTAGGTAAAATTCAGACAGGATTGGTGGTGTGTTCATATCTTATATACATGGGTACACTAATTGGGGAGTCTATAACATGGTTGTTGGTTATTACTACTCATATGCTTGGCTTTGGATGGAATGGGTTATTCCAAAAGTTTCTAGTGGAGGCTTCATAGATGTGGTGGCCTTCAAATCCTGATAAAGAAAGGGGGTCCAAAAGTGGCTTGGCAAGAATTCAAATTTTCATGAAAGTGATGACATATAGCTTTGCATATTATGTGATACCAAACACATTTTTATCTACCATTTTAAACCTACCAACTGTGTATTATATATGGGGCAAATCAATGACAAATTAAAGTAGATTGGATCAAACATCTATGGATATGGGAATGTAGCCTGGAATGAGTTAAGAGTTGGAAAAAGAGAGGATAAACTAAAGGTTATGAGAATTGGAGGAGGTTACACAAACACATTGAGTTGAGTCATTTCAATTAGTAAATTTGTTTTATTTACTTCAATTTTTAAAGTCTAGGTTTGAAGATTGAAGTTGAGTTTTAATATTTTTATAATGTTAGATTGTTATTATAATTTATTGTTTAGGTAAGTTAATTTAATATTTCAATATTTATTATTTGTTTATATAAAGTTATTTTATGTCATAGTCTAAAATTCAAATAAAAATATTGTATATTATTAAAGTAAGTCAAAGTTAAATTGTATTATTATTTTTAAAATAAGGTTTATTTTTATGAGTTATTAATTGTCATGTCATCAAAAGTATATGTGTCAAAATTTAAAAGTGTTAAAAAAATTCAATTATAATTGAATGCACTAAGAGAGAGGGGCCCATAGTGGAGCACCCTAACTTTGCATTTCTCAAAATTCTATGTCAAAATTTCAAATCAATCTCAATTTTGTACAACAATTTATTTGGCAATTCATGTGCTTATATATTTCATTTTAGGGATCAAATATGATGCCACATCAGCATGCTTTTTGTTGAGGTATCCAAAAAGGGCCAAAAAAAGAAGTGAAACTGATAGTGGTGCACTAAATCATGTTTTATTGATGCACTGATGTCGCATCACATGATGTGTCAGTTTGTGTATTTTATGGATAAAAAATGTTTTGCAATTGGATATTAAGAAACTCTACTATGGGGTCCATTGAGGACTACTTCTATCCCCACTATTGAACCCTGCTCCACTATAGACCCTTCTCCCATATTACTTGTAGTTTCACAACGCACACCTTTTTTGTTCGAAAAAAATAAAGCCTTCTTCTTTCTGTTTTTTTCTTTTGCTTGGATTGGAAGAAATGGTAAAAGTATGTGATTCCTTGAAAATGCCTGAAGTGGGTACGAAGGGAAAGTTAAATGTTGTTTCAGAAATTTTTGGGCCTATGGAATTGGGAATTTTGCTTGGACGTGTTCCACATCTGCTAAGAAAAACTTAGCTGCTAGGGTGTAACATCCGATAGTAGTATCTAGACCTGATATAATCTTTTTCTCGATCTGTCCTTGCTTAGTTAGCAAAACAAGAAGTTTCGAAGCTTGGACCCAAAACAATAATCAAATGTTATTTACTTAAAACCGGGAATGGAGAATCTCAAGCGTTGTTGAATGAATTGTGTTTGTATTTTCTCAAAACTGGACTAGTGCTGACATTCCACAGTAGGAAATTTTTCTGTTGTTGGGATCTTTTGTTAAAGTAACCCGATAGCTGGCCATAGTCAACATTATATCAGGATATTTCGATGATGCATCTTTGAACGTTATTAACCTACCACTTCCCCACCCAATAAAATTCCTCATAGGTCATTCAAAACCTCGAAAGAAAATGAAGCTATCAAAATTTCTTTATTTTTGAAGTAAACTGAAGCATGAAAACTGAAATCCTCACCATTAATGCTCGAACTAACACTCTCATACATGTCCAGTACATTTAATGAAGAATGATTAGTGTGTGTTAAGAAAGGTGGAAAGAGTATCACGTTGTCATTAGGGAAGCATACTTGTATCGCTAGAAACACCATAGTGTGTTTGGGAAGATACATACGAGGGAATTTTAGAAATTGAAAGAGGTGAAGAAGGTGGGAATATCAAAATTCAAGGAGGTATAGACTAGTCAATCATTTTATTTAGCTCAAAGTCTCTCACGACAAAAATAGGTACTTTCATAATTAAGCTACGATATTCTGCATGTAGCTAGTCTCCATGAAAATGCAATATTTTTGGTTAAATTTTGTTGAAATATGCATGGTTAATCCTATTAAATTGATTTAAGCTGAGTAAAACATATATTCACTTGGGAATCATTGGGAAAAAATAACCTTGAGAGGAGGTAAGATTAGGAGGCTAACCCTAATTAGCGTGTGAATCTCATGCATTAACCATGTAGGCCTAGATAAAATGACTGTGTGAAGGAGGGGAATCAAAGTGGAATTTGAATTTCCTCAATCCTAGGTTTCAAGGACTTATGGGATGGTAAGAAATATCCATTTGGGTAATTTCCATAAAGAGAAAATTATGGAGAGAATTAAGCAACCTAATGCTACTCAATAATCACATAATAGTAGCAAGTGGATTGCATATGGCTATGGATTTTCCTTAAACAATGGATGCCCAAAAGTTGGTGCTGGAACGTATGCAGTTTTATGATGATTCAAGAAAGGTTGTTTTGAAAGAAGATAGAGTATGTGTTGATTTAACTCCAAAAGGAATCACTCAAACCTTTGGAATTTCAATATTTCCTATAATAAGTTCAATCAAGGTTGGAAAGTGTTGGTGTAGGTTTTTATTTTCTTAGTGGGTTAATTTATTTTTCCTTAGTCTTAGGTTTTTCCTACACTTTTATTAAGCTTTCTTAAGATAATAAAGTGATTTTATTACTAGGAGATAAGTGATGTGTTGTCCCCTTCCTTAAAGGGTTGAACACTTTCCACTTTTGGTGACATCCTCCACTTTTGGTGGTCCATCTCCACTTTTTTGGTTGATTCCTCTTGGTTGGATTTGCCACCTACATCCTCTCCTTAGTTCTATATAAACTCACTACCTAGCCCAAGTTTGCATTCATTCATGTATTGATTCAACTTGGAAGCTCTTAATATAATATTGTCACATCAACATTGAATAATCTCTCAGAGTCCTAGTTTGCATTCTTATGGTTTTCTAGTTTATGTAACTTTGATTTTCTTTTAAAAAGTTCCTTGGGTTATTTAATCTATTTCAAATTTCTAACATGACACCAGAGCTTTTGTTTTGAGAAATCTAAGTTCATAGATTATTGATTGAGAGATTGATTTTTCATGTAAAGATCATATAAATTCCCATATGCTCTTCTCTTGCATTTTGAATGATCTAGAGAATTAGAAAGGGTTTACAAAGATCTAATAACATCTTCATATATTACATATATGTTTTGTGAGATCTCGGTAATTACAACATTTCTGGTTATACTAATAGTATTTTTTACTATTCCAATGCATCTACAAGGCTCGAGAAAGTTAGATCTAGCTTTTGTTTCATCCAAATTGGAGATCATTTGACAAAGTTGCAAATGGGGGTTTAAAGCTCAGATCTAGTGAACATGTTTTTCTAGGAGCATTTTTAGGCAAAAAGGACCTTGCCATTGTGTTTAGGAGATGAATTTTAACATTAAATTTTCCTATATTTGGTAAAAGTTGTTTTCAAGGGAAAAAAATTAGCTAAGGAGTTGTACAACCCCCAACTGTGTAGGTATGACATCAATTTTTTAATTTAAAAAAATTATGTGAATTTTTTTGATATCAAACAGCTTATTTAGAAAATTTCATATATATATATATATAAACAATGCTTAGTGTTGTGTATGAAGCGCTTTACTTTGCGGGGCCCACGGCCAAAGGCCATCCACAAAATTTAAAAGTTTGTAGAGTTTATTATAAATTGAGGGGCTTACACTTAAGCTCCCAATGACTAAATACATAACAACCGCTTAGTTAAAACAGTGACCACGATGGTGAAAGACTCCAAACCGCCAGGTGTTAGTGCCAAAGCCACTATCAATTTTTTTAATTCCAGTCAAAACCTATAGACCACTGCACAAAATATCCACCCAAGTAGCCAAATTAGCTAGCAACACCACTCAAAGACCACTAGGAGGTCACCAGGGCTCCCCCTATAGGCCAAATTTGACCTTTTTTTCAAACTTGCATAAATTTTTGCCACGGTGTTTGTTTTTCAAATGAGATATCATCGGAAAGTTAGAGATGAGCATTTTCCATGCATAAAGGTATTGAGAAGATTTTTTGCCATTTTGTACCAGATATTTTTAGGTTGAAGTTGTTTTTTTCTAATTTCTTCAACATGCCATAACTTTCCCCCTAGTGCTCGGGTATGTGCAGGATCATCATGGAAAAAATAGGCCCTTAAGTGGCGATGAAAATTTAGAAAATCAGAGTTAGGAAACTTGACGTAAACATTTGAATAAGTTATCTGCATTATTTAAAAAATATGTAAGAATAGAATCTATAGAAAATTGAATGTAGTTTCTAAACTACTAGGTTTATTTAAAAAAAATAAAAATCTATTTGGTGAAAATTTGAAATTTCAATGTTGTAGTACTTAAATTTTAGGGAAAAAATAAGAAGTAGGTGTCTGTCTGATCACCCTAACCACAATAAAATGATAACATTTTTTTATAAGATTTTAGATATAAGTAGAAGACTCATGTCCCGATATGATGCATATTTTTTTGTAATTTTTTTCCAAGTAAATATTAATTATGATTTTGTTATTACAACTTTTAAAAAATATAAAAACTCATATGTTTGACCACCTTAACTTGGTCAAAACATCATGGAATTTAATTTAATTTTTTAAAATCCTATAGCATGTGAAGCATAGAATGTGATGAATGTTTTGGATTAAAAAAATGTGACATCGTTTGAAAGCTATAGATGTTTTTCAATCAACCTATCAATCAGGACTTTAGTCGTAATTCAAATAGAAAATGAATAATAATTATTTATTAAATTCAAAGTAAAGAATAATTTATATTGGTGGAAAGCTGAGCATCTCCTTTAAAAACCCTTTTCGTTTCATCAATTTTGGGTAAAAAAAAATTCGTTAGCCACATGGGCCATCATATCACTTACATATCACCACTTTTTGGCCCATCATGATCCTACACATACCCGCTCCGATTTTCAGAAATGAATAGGCGTTGGAAAGGTTTTGAAGAGCACTACATAGATATAAAACTATTTTTTCAGATTTTGTCTCAGGTTCATTTTGTATGAGAAATTGTAATTTTAGCTATTTTGAGCCCATTGAGCATTGTATCTTGGAAAAGGCTTTGTAAACACACTGAATTATAAAGTGTCAACCTTATAATATTTTGGGGTCCAGTGATCTTTGATACTAGTGAAAAGGGTGGGAGTGTTCTTGGCGTTCTTGTGTTCACTTTCTTTTTGCATTTCCTTTTGCATTTCTTCATCATTAGTTCAACAATAGTTCTTACTCTAACGACATACAGCTATTTTGAGTGGAAAACAAAAATTAATATTCACTTAAGAGGTCAAGGTTTGCATAAAATAACAATGGGACTAGAAACTAAACCAACTAAAGATGGAGATAAGCTTGAGTGGTTTAACAAATGTGATAATGCATATGGAGCATTGTGTTTGATTGTATCTTCTAATTTTCTCTTTCAAATTGAATCTTTGAATACTCCAAATGAAATATGGAATTTAAGCTTGAATCTCTTTTCGAAACTCAAGATTCTGTGAGGGGTCATATATTGGAGAATGAACTAATCAATCTAAATCCAAGAAAATTCAACACAATTCAAGATGTATTCACCGAATCAAAATCGCTAAGGCTATATCTACAAAAATGTGGAATTGATAAGAAAGATGAAAAACCGATTCTAAGTATTCTCTCAAAGCTAAGTTCTGAGTATTCAGTATTTATTTCTACCTTTTATACTACTAATGATGCACTTGGGTCTCAATTCAAAATACCATCTTTGGATGATTTTTCTACTTCTCTCACACAAGAGTAGGATAAGATAATTTAGATGAGCACTTTGAAGTCTTCTAAGTCACATGTCTTGGCTATCAACCTTGGAACAAATGAACAAAGAGGAAAAAATAGTAATAAGGATAAGAAATAAAAACATAGTAAAGAGAAGAAGAATTGGAAATTAGCTACTCCAAAGGCAAGTAATGAGACCTCATCTTCAAAAGGTGACAAGCCTAATAAAGAGAGGATTAAATGTGCCTATTGCAAGAAACCTAGTCACAATGAGCACAAATGTTTGAAGAAACAAGTCGCTCACTTGACACACATTCTTGAGAAGAATAATCATAGTGTTCTTGATTCCATCAAATAGAGTTCATAATAGGATTCTCACAAGGCCAAAGACAACAACAAGGGGAAAGGAAAGGGTAAGGCCCTTGTAGCAATTGCTTCTCCACCATCCACATGGGTTCTTGATTTGGGTGCTTCACACCATATAGCTTCCATTGAAGATAAGCTTGAATCTATTGAACCATGTTCTATGCCTTCCATTTTGATGGGTGATACACTCCAATTAAGGTGTGTAGGAGAGGGTCTATTGATATGGGGGATGGTACATTTTAGGATGTTCTTTGTGTTCCCTTATTATCAGCTAATATCCTATCGATCTACCAAATCACTCACACAAGTACATGCAAGCGAGTTGAGTTCACTCCTTATTTAGTGGTGATTTATGAGATGCACAATGATTCTATAGTTGCAGTTGGGAGAGTAGATCATTAGTCTTAGCTTTATTTTTTCTCACTTTTTTCTTGATCCTCCTTCAACTATTCTACTCACTCATTCAAATGATATGAGTAATTTTTGGCATCAACGGTTTGGCCACTTAAACTACCACTGCTTACATTAGCTCAGAAAATAGGACATGGTTACAAGATTGTCTATAGTTCACTTTTCTAAAGGTTTTTTTCATGGTTGCATTCTTGGAAAGAATCCTGAAGAGAAGTCAAATAACAAAGGAAAAAACTTGGAGAGCCTCACATATTTTGGAGTTGGTACATAGTGAATTGGTAGGGCCATTTCCACATCTATATTTTAGTAGATCCCAATATCTTTTGACATTCATTGATGATTTCTCTAGGCACACCATTGTGTACTTTTTGAAACAAAAGTATGAAGTCTTCGATTCATTCTTGTAGTACACAAGTATTTTGCAGAGAAACAAACTAGGAAATATATCAAATTTTTGCATATAAATAATGGGGGGAATATGTCAACCATAGGTTTGTGCGGTATTGTGATTTAGAGGGCATTGATTTGTAATATATATTCCCATACAACCCTCAGTAGAATGGAGTTACAAAATTAAATAATTGGTCCTTGAAAGAGATGGCTAGTTACATGATTCACTCCAAGTCTTTGGCACCACCTTTCTAGACAGAAGCCATCAATTGTGTGTGTTATATCAAGAACCAAGTTCCCCACAAAGCTGTGAAGGGGGTAACTCTTTTTCGAGCTTGGACTAGTTAGAAAATGTCATCTAATAACTTTTGTGTGTTTTTCTCTAGTGTATGGGCCCACATTCCAACAGAGAAATGTAAGGATATGGATCCACAGAGCAAGCTTTGCATATTTTTTGGCTACCCAAATGATGTTAAGCTTCTTCATCCCACCACACTTGAGTTGTTTATTGAGAAGATTGTTCAATTTGAGGAGAGTTCTTCAAGTCTTTCTCTCAACACTTCTCCTACCACCATCAGTTTGGAGTCCTTATATCATGATGATAGTTATAGTCACCCTAATTCTAAGAATAATTCTTCTTAATTAATTAAATGTTACTATTTAATTAATTCACCTACTCTCAACTTATAATTGATTAGATATCTATTATTTAATTAATTACTCCATATTCTTCTTATAATTAATAAAATATTTTATTATTTAATTAATTATATCACCTCCTAGACTAAAGTTATTCCAATTAATTAAATACTTGAATTATTTAATTAATCCCATCACAATCCCCTTTCCTTCTAATCCCACCTAAGTAAATCTATCTTTGATTAATTAACCTCCTAACCTTCATTATCCCATTCTTTAACTTTTAACTCTAGCCTAGTTAATGAACCCATGGTCCATTGACTCAACCTACCCCATTAAAATAATTAATCCTTGATTTATCACTCTAACCTACATTTCTAATCACCATTACCATTATTTTCCTAAATTAAGATTCACTCACATCTCCCCAATCTTATCTCATAAATATGAGAGATCTCCCCCACTAACTTACACTTAGCCTCAAAACTTAATGGCCCCTCTATCTAAGGTGTCCTCACACATGTGTGAGAACACCTCATCACCTCTCCTAAACTCCATTGTGACACTTCTCACAATACTAAAATGTCACACCATCTTGATCGAAACCTCACCCTCTCAATCAATCCTATCCCTTGATCAACTAATCAATCCTATCCCTCCATTTCTCCCCTCCAATTTTTATAAATTGGAGCTTCATCCCCTTATTTTGGAATCTTGAATCATAGCCCTATTATGCTGGTACTTTGGTGAGCAATCCACATTCCAACACTTGAGAAAATCTTCAAAACTTAGGTGCAACTTGAGCTCAATCCATGGAGGGTTATTGAAGGTCTACCCTTATGTTATGAATTTGAATTCATGTCTTTTATGTTGTTTTTACCTTTGATGTCAATCTAACCCCTCTAGATTTGGCACACCCAATGGGACCCACATCCCTTCTAACTTTATGTGAAGTTTTTGTGAAAGTTGAAGTGTGTAGGTATCGACTTTTGTCAAACCACACTTTTGATTCGACTTGTTATGCGCCTATGTCATGAAGTTCGTTACTTTTGATCATCTTTGTTGTGCTCGTGCTCAAAATTTTTGCACTTACGTACCGACTTATGATGCCTATGATCACAACTTTAACGCTTGTGTCTACCATTATTAGATTCAATATTCTACTAACCATTTTGGTGTTGCAAGGTTTTGTTTTGGCATTTTAGTGTTGTATTAGGCTTTTTAAAAAAGTTTATGTTCTGGTTTGTAATAATGGAAAATGTCCCCCCTAATATGGCCTTGATATAGTATTGCAATGTGTCTAACATATTCATATTAGGTCTTGGGCCCTTGTGGACTAAATGAGCTTATTGATACCTTATTTGGAGTGTTGTAAAGTGTTGTAACACACTTTCACACCTTTCTAGGGTTTTATTAAATAATTGGGCTTTCTTATGCTTTAATTGGCCTTATTTTACATCTACAAGCCTCATTTAATGCATTTTTTGAGGATCATCCTGACACAAATCAACATCCAATCATAATTTAGGAATTTTTAGGTTGTGTGGCCCAGATTTGGTGGTTTGGGACTCATTCGCCACCTTGGGCATATGGGTCCCACCTAGGGTTTTGGGTCCCGATCTTGGTTTTACACCTTTCTAGGAATTTTTGAATTTGGTCCCATAAATTATGCCTAATGGGACTCATATGCCACCTTGGGTGTATGAGTCCCGTGTGGCCAAAAATTAAAATTAATTCAAATATTTGGTAGGATTTTATCCTCCTAGATCTGATGTCGGCTTGTAGTGTTGTAATTTTGATCATTTTTGCATAATTAAGTATAAATACAAGGTTATTTCACTCATTTTCACCTAATACTTTTGTTAGAGCATTCATACTAGCATACTTGAGTTCATAAGAGCATCCAAGTGTTTACAAGAGAATTCAAGGGTAGATTATCAAGAATTTTAGAGTATTATTCAAGCATCAAGCATCATTTCAAAGTCTTCATGCATCATATTTTTTTTGGAGCTAACAATTGTGATGTAGGGTTTTATGATTCAAGCTAGCATTTGACTCAAGATCTATCACATTCAAGCAAGATTCAAGATCTACATCCATTTGATCCATCTCATACATGTTTATAGCCTCTTATTGCTAGGGTTTGGTGAGTTGTAACATCATATTTTTTTCATTCATCATTCTCCATTCCTATTTCATTTCATTTCAAGGTTTGATTACCAAAATAGGGTTTGACCAAGGCAAACCCCTATCCACTAACAAAACAACATTTTTCCCTCTCTTTAGTGTGTGATTTACAAGTTTGGGTTGAAGATAGATTCAAGAGAAATTTTGGAGAAAGTTGTCAAAGTTGTCACATTGCATTGGAGATACTTGGAGGACTTCTATAGGTTGCAAATCGGGGTTTCAAATCTGGAAATCAATCGAGAAGCATAGATCATATCTTGACGATCAAGTTCAGACTTTAAAGTTCCAGAAAACCCTAACTAGATTGATTCACCAATTCTGGCGTATGAGTCACAATTTAGGTTAAAATTCAAGTTTTTACAGATTTAGATACCCATTTGCCATATTCATGTTTCTCCATAGAAAGATAGATTTGGGATTGATTCACCTAGCTTGGCATATGAGTCCCAATCAAAATTAAAGTTAGAATTTTAAACATTTCAGAACCTCATTCAGTCTACTTTAGGTTTCCAGGTGCTCACATTTCATCTGTCATCTTATTCTTTTGATTTTCATGCATTTATAGGTCATTTAGTGAAAGATTGCATCATATTAGGTTTAAGCATTTTGATTTGCATTGTATTTATCTTTCCAAGTCTTAACTTGGTGGTGAAGCTCTCATTAGTTTACAATCAACCCATAGGATATCCCTATTGCAAGATCTCTTTCTCTTTTGCATTGAGATCTCTAAGGTTATCCTTGAATGAAATAATTGGAAAGTGGGTGTGCTCTATGTTCTAAACCATAAGAAAAAACCTGTCCCCTTTTCAACCATTTCATTTTGGTGAACCTGAATTTAGAACATCATAATTCTGATTTGGAGTGCATTATCATCCTAGATCTTGCATGCATTAACATTGCATTAGGGTTTTGCATAAGTGAATTGGCATTCTAGGGTTTCCAAATTTTACATTAGTGAAAGTGCATATAGGTTGCATTTTTGCATCTTATATCATTGAAATTCATACAAAATCTGCATTTTCATTTAGGTTACAAATCATACAACATAAAAAGCATAAAAATTAATTAATTTTTTTTGAAATTTTTGGAAGAAACCCTCACTGGGACTTATACGCCCCTCTGGGCGAATCAGTCCCAATGCAGATTCTACATTGCATTTTCCAACATTTAAAGAATTATTTTTGAGTTTTTGTTTGTTGTTTATAGCTTTTTGTTTCAGTTTATATAATTTTTATTATAATCATTTCATTGTTCTTAGCTTCTTTCTTTTTTCAGCAAAAATGGCATAGCCATTATAATATATTAATATAATTATCATAAAATATTACAAAACCTAATTCGAAATGCATACCGGGAGGAAACAATCAGGATGAAAACCTCCGGTTGTAGCATATTTAAAATGCAAAACTGACAAAATTGTTCCATTAGTGGAACTCAAAATATAGCCCATAACATGCACCCCTTACATAGGTTGTCTTCATGACAATCCCGAATGACTTCAAATCGACTATCCTCATTTTGTCTATGTGGCCACCCAAAATGAACTACAACGCAAAGCCCATACAAATTTTTTGATCGTACATGATAACCTTCACCACTCGGGTGACACTTTGACCCTTAATCACTTAAAGGACTAACATATTTGTTCATGATTTTTTACATTAGCTTTGCAAATCCTTAGTCCCACCTATCATGCCAAAAATCAATGAACCCTTAGTGATTTCACTAGGCCAACAAACTCTACTCACAGTAATAGCAAAGCTTAATTTGGATCACTTTTTTCTTGCTACTCGTGGCTTCAACACACATCTGATAGAGCACAAACTTTTAGAACAACCTTTGCACCACACTGATTCCTCTCATCGTAATTCTCCTACCTTGGCGCATTGATACTTGCGCATCGCTCATGACTTTTTGACTACCGCCATGTGGAGTCCTATTGGAGCTTCCCTTTGAGACGCTTCTCTTTCCTTCTATTGGGCTCTGGTTTCTTGCCACATCGCCTCAACCTTCTTTATGTTCGGATGGGCCCCATCTCTCCTGAGAATGTCCCTCTCCACCCTATTCGATACCCAGATAAGGACCTTACCCCTGCTCGTTGCTTTCACCAGGCCTGCAAACTCTACTCACAATAATAGTAGAGCTTAATTTGGAGCACTATGTTCCTGCTACTCGTGGCTTCGACACACACACAAACATAATTTTGATACCGCTTGCAGCTTTCCAGTCGCCGCCACGTGGCGTCCTATCAGAGCTTCCCTTCAAGATGCTTCACTTTCCTTTTGTCGGGCTCCAGTTTCTTGCCACGTCGTGTCCTTATTGGCAGTTCCCACTCATTCACTGGGATACGCACTCGGTTCTTAGCTTATATTGCATTCGCATTCATTTTTCATTTAGAAGCCCTTGCATGAGTATTTGGTATCCCATTGCTAATACTATAGTGAGACAAAGTTTGAGACTCATGTCATCCCGCGATAGCACAATCATCATGGATCTTGGGTTATCTATCTCTTTCACTCCTAGTATTGACACTAGTCCACTAGGTATGGACCATACCCTTAACAACTCTTTACCTTCAAGTAGTGTGACACATGTTGAAACAATGGTTGCTAGTGTCCCACAAGAAAACATAATCCAAATGCATGAAGAATTAGCAAACCTACAACATCAAGTGAAAAATGACAACATTTCAACTACTTCCATCCCTATTATAGATAACATTCATCACATGCTTGAAAGTGAAGACAAACTTGACCTTGTGAAAAACATAGTTCAAATATTTGGAAAACACTTTCTCTCAACCACTAGTTGTCCTTTACATACAAGAAATTTCACAAGCTAAGGAGCAATTCAAATTCCTCCTCCCATAATAATTGCCTCAATTCCTACCTATACCAACCCTCAAGTTACAACAAGAATGCAACCAACTATTAATGGTATTCCTTCCTTTGGTATTTCCGCTAGCATCCCTAGTACCTTTGTGGCATCGCACATCATATCTCCTACTACCTTACCACCTATAAGAATTCCATTCACTTGTCCCTCAACACACATACACCCCTTCACCTTTCTCATCTCCATCCCATAACACAAGCAATGACCCTCTCATAAATCAACTCTTCCAAACTATTTCATCCCTTCAAAAAAAATCTCCACCATCAACTAAAATCAAAATGGATCACCTACATATTATGTCAAAAGCATCCTGTTGTCCTTTGAGATATTGCAAACACTAATGCCACAAGGTGTAGAGGTTCCTAGATTCAAGAAATATGGAGGAAAGGGAGATCCTTCTAACCATGTTAATGCTTATACCACCTTATGTAGTGACTTTGTCCTTGATGATAAACTCTTGGCTAAGATTTCCCCTAGGTCCTTGAAAGATACTGCCTTGGAATGGTTCTTTTCACTACCAAACAACTCAATTCATTCATTCAATGAACTTGCTGAGGAATTTTTCAACCATTTCCAAGTGAATATGACTTCTAAGATGACCTTGGCTGATTTGATGAGATGT
This sequence comes from Sequoiadendron giganteum, assembly GCA_007115665.2. Lineage (NCBI taxonomy): Eukaryota > Viridiplantae > Streptophyta > Pinopsida > Cupressales > Cupressaceae > Sequoiadendron > Sequoiadendron giganteum. The sequence goes on along the minus strand of CM021108.1, from coordinate 306,158,059 downwards.
AAGGAAAAATAAGATGAAAAGATAATTGACTTTATCTCATGCTACCAATCGCTTTATTCCCAAATTAATGTCAAGGTCCCTAACCCTCACCTTCAAAATATTTTCATAGAATATTTTCAAAGTAAGATACAAGATAAATCTAGCATGATGAAGTTCCCATCCTTTATGCACTTGTGTACTACCCTCCGTGATTATCAAACTCGATTAGTAGTCAAGATACAAAATCGACTTCTAGTCGTACTGAGAAGTCAGAGCCCACAAACCAAAACAATTCTCAACCTCTTATAAGATAGAATAAAGGTTTCCTTCAATTCAACCCCCCTCGACAAACAACTTAGAATGCTAATAAACAAGTCGCTACTGTTAAAGCTAGGATACCCTTTAGCTATGGGGACTCGAAAAGGAAATTCACTCCCTTACTCGATACCCTCCACAACACAATATCACAACTCTTAGAACAAAAGATGATTACCTTGCCTCCTTTTAAAACACCAAATCCTAATAAACCATTACCTATAAAATATAGACTAAATTATTACTATCATTATCACTCATAAAACAGACATGATACAAAACATTACGAGCGTCTTAAACATCTTGCGCAAGATCTCATTGATTCCGGTCATCTTTCTATTGGAGGTGTTAGTGATCAAGGAAATAATTTTGTTGCCCCTCCTAAAAAAAATTGCAAATTTTTACCTACCCTATGCCTAATCATAACATTTCATTTATCAAAGTGAGTGAAACTACAAAGAATGATGTGATGAATGTTGATACGAATGATGATAACAATGATAATATTCAACATGATCCTATAGATAATGATCTTATGGATGATATGGTTGGAGTGATAGACATCATTCCTATTAAGGGCTGAACTAAAAAGCCTCTTGAGATTGCTTACTCCTCACAAGATATACTTAAACATGCACCTGATGGTCCTCTTTATATAGTTGGTTGTATCTATGATAAGCCCACTAATGGGATACTAATAGATCCCATCTATGGAGAGAATGTGATCACCAAGGAATTCTTACTTTTGCATGAACTTTATCAAGATATATATGATAAACTGAAAGAATAGGTCAAGATGCATAATGGTTTTTCTTTCCCTATGATGAGATCAACCACTATTCCTTTACAAATAGGACCAAAAATATTAGATATCTCATTCTCCATCATCCTACAATTGGACCAATTTTGTGTGAAGCTAGGCTATCCATGGCTTTGCTCCATGAATTTCGTACCATCATTCATACATAAATTCTTAAAGTTTCCCTTTGAAAATGAAATATTCACCATCCATCATAGTAGCTTTAACTCATTGTTCTCTTGTGGAAATTTTCCTTAGATTTCTTTTGGCCTGAGCCTATAGAACCTATCAAACCAAGAGAAGATTTCTTTTTCAAATCCTATCAAAAGTTCAAGGAAAATAAAATAGTAGAATTATCCCTTTGAAACAAGCATCCACCTACCACTGAGCCTACCATCATTGACGAAACCATGATTGAACCTAAATAAATTCCAAATGACCAAGACCAACCTAAGACAAAACCTTCACCTACTTACTACAAAAGACCAAGAGACAATGAAAAAACTCCCGTCACGCCTCCTAGAATAAAACAAGTTTATAAAGTCAAAGAGAAAGTAGTCGAACAACCTCCCATGGTTCCTTCCATTCTTCCCCTTGGGGAAGAAAATAAACCTATGGTTGATCAATCCACTCCTACACAAATGCAACTTGAAAAAATAACTAAAAGAAACAGAGGTGCTAGAGAGCATAGGCGTAGATGTCGTGCCCTTTCTCATAGGTTACATGAAGAAATATAGAAAGAAAATCAAGATCCAAACTTGACTGAAGAAATGCATGATGAGTCTACCCCTACCCAAAATCAAAAAGATCCTATAATGCAACTACAATAAGATTTGAATCCTTCTTTAGAAATTATCATTTGACCTCCTATCGTGATTAATTTAGATGATGATGAAGAGATTATTACAATTGATGAGGAGGTGTATAATGACTTGAATACATTATTTTCCTCTTCCATGAGCTTAAATGACAATTCTCCTAGGAAGAGTGTTGAACTTGGTGATGACCCTAGTTCAACACTTGCTATTGTCCCTTTAGCTAGTTTTCTACCTTCAACATACAATGACATGATTGGGATGCAAACGCCCTGCTTTAGGTTGACTTGCATGTGCCTTACTATTTTATTTGCATTTTTTATTTTTATTTTGTGTGATGCATGTGTGTAATGTGAATCCCCCCTGTGATGTTCTGTTTGATGTTTTCTCTTTGTGAAATTCCTCTATTTGTACCTACATTCTTCTCTATGTCGTAATTCATTTTATCTTTTTCATTTTTCTTATGTTTTCCTTTTGGGGATGATGCATGTCAAGACATTCATTTCTCTTCCATGTTGACCCAAAAGGTTTTGTTTTTCTTTATTTTTCTCTCTTTGTGTCATTCTTCCAGATCTATGTGTATTTAGGGAATGATGATAGTTTCGATCTCTCTAAAAAAATTGTAGCAAGAACATACTGACCCTAAATCCATAGATCCCTTATGGGATTGGTGTTTTCATTTTGGGGGCAACCCCTCTCTTTTATTTTTCATGACGTAGCTTCATCTGGAAACATATGACTTGGCATAGGGCTTTCCAAATAAGCTCTCATGTCCTCTTTATTGTTAGCATTTATCATTTGCTACTTTAAATTAATTTATCATAGTATGGTGTTTAGCAATTTATTTAAAGTGGAGGCATACATTGGTATTGCTATTTTGTATTTTTCTTTTTCATGGTTCATGGTGTAGTCTTCTTTCTTCATGTGATGTGTCTTTCTCTTTGTGGATGACATTGGAGGAAATGTTCCTCATTAGCGTGATCACTCAACATATTATATTCCTCTTAGTGGCTTGATGCGACACACTGCATCCCCTAACTTGTGAATCTTCTATTATTCGATTGGTCCTCTCTTTGAGACATTGCACACAATGTTCCCTAAATTAATAACTTGTATGAATTAAACAAGACTCCTTTGAACATTCTTTACTATTGCATTTTCACTTTCAGTTATATGTGCACCTTGCATAACACACTTTGCATGCCTATGGAGCCATATTGTTTGTTCATGAGCTCCAAGCATATGAAGCTTTTCTTGTCTCATGAAGCTTGAAGTTCATTTTTTATGTGGCGCCTTATCAAAGTTATCAGGAGGTATAACTTTAGTATGGTTTGTTGGGAATCCGATTCAAGGCATGACTTTCCCTTAGCCACTCGTGTGCGTGTGTGAACGCTTATCAGCCATGTGTGTATGCATCTCACCTTCTTGGATTTCTCACCTAGTGGACAACTTGAAGTTTCATTGCCTTAGAGTGAGTGTGCATTTTTCGGATAAACAACCTAGATTTGATCCACATCGCAATGGACAAACAGTCGAATCTTGATCCACCCCTCTTTTGTTTTCTTTTTCTTTTTATCTTTGAATTTGGCAGTGTATGCTTGTGCCTTTTTATTTCTCTTTATACCATTTTCATGTGTGCTCTTTTGTTCCTATATTAGTTTTCCATAGGACCTTGGTCTTGGGGGCTTGCACAACCCTCTTGATCATGGTCATCCAATCTTACTAGCATTGGTGCTTTTGGAGCCCTCTTGATGTGCGCTAGTCTACTTTAGTGTGATTTGGAAGCAAGTTCCTCCTCTCACTAAAATGGGGGCTAGATGTAATGACATAAAATGTCCCCCCCTAACATGGCCTTGATTTAGTGTTGCAATGTGTCTAACATATGCACATTAGGTCTTGGGCCCTTGTGGACTAAATAATATTATTGATGCCTTATTTGAAGTGTTGTAACACACTTTCACACTTTTCAAGGGTTTTATTAAATAATTGGGCTTTCTTATGCTTTAATTGACCTTATTTTACAACCACAAGCCTCGGGGTGATCCCAAAAAACTAGTTTACAATTTTGGAGAGGAACTAATTTTTGCTGAAATCACATATTTTTAGAAAATGTAATGATTTAAGCTTTTAAAAGTTCCATTTTAAGATTTCCAATTGAAGAGGGTTTGATCAAACCATCTTAGATCAAACCTCCTTGGATAGAACCTCGCTAGTTTTAAACCATACCTATAAATGAGTCTCCTTTACACCTATCAAAATGCTGATAAAAAAACACTTTTGATTTACCTTTTGGGGGATCAAATGAATTCATTTAAAATTTATTTGAAATGATTATGGTAGTCATCAGAATGAGCTATCCAATGAATATAATTTTAATATGTTTTTGTTTTATTATGTATTTGTTTTTTTAGTTTTATTAAACATAGGTTTTTCATTGAAAATGAAGGTCTTTGTTTTGCACATGTGGAAAAATAGCAGATTATCAAAAAATAAATTGAAAAATATGAGTGCACTAGATATTGAAGTCCTTGATCCAACAATTGTTTTTTTGAATTTTGATATATACAAAAAAAATTATGCATTATACGGTTGCGCTATGTCTAAATTATAATTGGTTTGACTTCAAAACTTGATTAAAGAAAAAATATTCAATAAAAAACTATCTAACCAAGTGGAAGCACTAGATATCGGAATTAAAAATCTACATTCGAAAGAATTAGAATTTATCCTTCATGAAAAAAAAGATATGTGTTATACGGTGTGTGTCACTTTTTTAAAATGTTGTTTTATTAAAAAAACCAATTTTCATGGGAGATGGAAAAAGAAGTGCAATCTGATTCCAATTTCTTTTTAAAAAATATTTTTAGAATCTATAGACAAAATGTGACGAGACTCTAGTTTGCATCATCTTCAAATTCCTCATAGTTTAGTTGCTATAGGTGCCCAAATGTGAAGATTTAGTTAAAAATAATAATTTCAGTGTTCAGTTTGGCCAAAAATTGTAAACCACTATTGTGGGATCACCCCTCATTTAATGCATCCTTTCAAGGATGACCTTAATACAAATCAACATCCAATCATAATTCAAGTGTTTTTAGGTTGTGTGGCCCATATTTGGTGGTCTAGGACTCATTCACCACCTTGGGCGTATGGATCCCACCAAGGGTTTAGGGTCTCGATCCTGGTTTTACACCTATCTAATCATTTTTTCATTCGGTCCCATAAATTATACCTAATTGGACTCATACGCCACCTTGGGTGTATGAGTCCCATGTGACCCAAAATTAAAATTAATAAAAATTCTTGGTAGGATTTTATCCTCCTAGATCTGATGTTAGCTTGTAGTGTTGTAATTTTGGGGATTTTTTCATAATTAAGTATATATAAGGTTATTTCACTCATTTTAACCTAATACTTTTGTGAGAGCATTCATACTAGCATAATTGAGTTCACAAGAGCACCCAAGTGTTTACAAGACCATTCAAGGGCAGATTATCAAGCATTTTAGAGCTAATTATTCAAGCATCAAGCATCATGTCAAGGTCTTCATTCATCATGTTTGTTTTGGAGCTAACAATTGTGATGTAGGGTTTTAGATTCAAGCTAGCATTTCACTCAAGATCTATCACATTCAAGCAAGAGTTAATATATACATCCATTGGAGCCATTTTATACATGTTTGTAGCCTCTTATTGCCAGGGTTTGGTGAGTTGCAACATCATATTTTGTTCATTCATCATTCTCCATTCCTATTTTATTTCATTTCAAGGTTTGATTACCAAAACGGGGTTTGACCAATGGAAACCCCTATCCACTAATAAAACACCATTTATCTCTCTCTTTAGTGTGTGATTTGCATATTTGGATTGAAGGTACATTGGGGAGAAACTTTGGAGAAAGTTGTCAAAGTTATTACCTTGCATTGCAAATACTTGGAGAACTTCTACAGGTTGCAAATTGGGGTTTCAGATCCAAAAATCAATCAAGAAGCACATAGAAGATCTTGAAGACTAAGTTCAAACTTTGAAGTTCTAGAAAACCCTAACTAGATTAGTTTGCCAGTTCTGGCGTATGAGTCCTAGTTTAGGTCAAAATTTAGGTTTTTATAGATTCAAATACCCATTTGCTAGATTTCTATTTTTGCACAGAAACCCATATCTGGGACTAATTCACCTAGCCTGGTGTATGAGTCCCAATCAACATTAAAGTCAAAATTTTCAATATTTTAGAACCTCATTCAATCAACTTCAGGTTTCCAAGTGCACACATTTCATCTCTTAGCTTATTGTTTTGATTTTCATGCACTTATAGGTCATTTAGGGAAAGATTGCATCATATTAGGTCTAAGCATTTTGATTTGCATTACATTTGTCTTTCCAAGTCTTAACTTGGTGGTGAACCCCTCATTAGTTTACAATCAACCCATATGATAGCCCTATTACAAGATCTCTTTCTCTTTTGCATTGAGATCTCTAGGGTTATCCTATAATGAAATAATTGGAAAGTGAGTGTGCTCTATGTTCTAAACCATATGAAAGAACCTATCCCATTTTCTACCATTTCATGGTTTAATAATTATTAGTGAGCATAATAGTTCTTTTTTCCTCCTTTATTTTGATAAGTACAACTCTCACACTAAATAAAATATAAAATTTACCCACAAATTCAAGTAATCTAAAATTTACCTAGGTTAAGCAAGTGGTCTAGTTCTCACAACTCACATTTCATTTTTGTGCTCTTAAAATTAATCCTTAAAGGTCAAAAGAACTCACATATTAGCTTAAAATTTAGCAATTTTTGTTTTTTGGTTAGGCCCTAGTCTTTGTGCTTGCACATAAAACTTCAACTCCTACATGTTGACTTGCAACACTTTCACTCTATTTTTCAGTGCCTATGCTATTACTTATTATATGCTTTCAAATTGACTAGCTGCACCTCTGTTACACAGAATGGTGCTTCTACTTTAGGCCTGAAAGTTTACTTTATTTAGTTTCACCTTAACTTTTATGGTTATTAGATAGCTAATTAATTGAGAAAATAATAGTAGTTTGCATCTTTTAAGCAAAAATAACCAACATAATCAATTTATAAGATAATATTGGGTAAATCTATTTTGTAAATGTAGGCATAGTTTTGTCTATTTTGGCACCTTCGCTTTTGGTTCACAAGTTGTTATTCTATAGTTTTGTGCTTTTTCTTTTGTTTGACTGTAAAGGTGCGCTTTTGATTTTTGATATTTTGAGCTAAAAAATTGAACTAATAAATGGCACAACTGATTGAATTGTCCAAGATAAAACAAGTCAGACTAATAATCTATGGTTTTGTAGAATAATTTTTTTTCCCACTAAATTAGGCACTAAAGTTAGAGTAGTGGGTTAATGAATTTGTTTGCCATGTTTGGAAGAGTGCAATAGACATATGTTCTCTCCTCACCCTTAGAGTGATCCTGGGGATCAAAAATATTTTTCATTTATTTATATTGTTTTTAGGTAAACATAAGATTGCTAGTTTTGTGTGTATGCTCTCCCCTCACGCTTCATGTGATATTGGGGATTAAAAACACCTAGCATATGTTTCCCTTTAGGAGGACTACCTAGTGATTTAATCACCCTAGGGAACAACCTCGACTACATGTTATTAGTGGGATATATAAAAGGGGGGAACAAAATTTGTACCCCAATCTAGCCATGTCATGTTTAGCAAATCTTTGATGCTTAGGGTGATTCCAAGCTAGGAGTGCAGGGCTAGTCTGAGCTTTCCCATCAAAATTTCTAAGCACATGCTTGTGATGGGCTAATATTCACGGTTGTGCCTCACGAACCCTCCTAGTGTTTAGAGGATGCTCTAGAAAAAAAAAATGTAACCTAGAGAGCCTTTGAACATAGCTAGTGTAGTGCAAGGGATGCACATTGCGACCTGTAGATCCCCACCATATGACTCCCTTGAGTGAGACAGAAATCCCTGACTTAGCATAAGCTACACGTAGTTTTTCTAGGGAGAGGGTGATTGGGTCATCCTTCCAGTCCTAGAGGCTCCTATTTGTCTACTCTTGCAAAGACAAAAGTGTACACACCCATTAAGGTGTCCCTGCATTTGAGTCGAAGGAGATTCCAAGTTGTGGGACTACACTAGTCTATAAAACCCACTTGAGTATTTAGGTTTGTAAAAAAATGCTTGAAGTATCTTCTTGTGAAATACTAGTGGAAAAAAATAAGTCAAGGTGATCTAAGAAAACTTCCCCCCTCCCTCCAAAATATTTAATGTTCTAAAACTAGGACTCATTATTGTGAAATCAACTAGATAAAAGATAGGATATCCAATTTGAACATTGATAAAATTTGATAATTATATGACAAGCTAAAAAAAAAATTTCCACTTCTCCAAATATTATCAAGGATACTAAAATAATCCCAATAAAATATTTGTTCTAATTTGGTTTTTATGCTAGTTTGTTGTTTTAAGTTTTTTTATTTTGATGTGTTTTTAGAATTTTGAAAGATACTATTTATCAATCAGAAGCAATGTGTAACAAATGAATTTTTTATTAATTATAAACAATAAAAATACAATATAATGGCTCAGAAGCACAACAAAATGTCTTAGAAGTGTAGCAACAAGTATCAAATATGTCCTAGAATAGATCAAAAGGGAAAAATGGTGATCAAATGCACAATTTCAATTTTAAATGCAATTTTCTATAGTGTTTTAGGTTCCAATTTTTATTTTGAAGAATTTATTTTAGAAAAAAGATTCAATCAAGAAATAGGATGACTAAAAATCTCATAATTTATAAAAGAAAGAAAGACACACTTTTAAATCTATGAAGACAAAATATTTTCTTGTTTTTATTTTTATGACTTTTTGAATGTTTTCTTGATTTATTTTTTATTTTTTATAATTTATTTGAAGATAGAAGAACCTATAGAAACAATGTAGAAAATAGTTTCTAAGGCTCAACTTTGGATAGATATATTTTCATCAGTTTCAAGTGGAGATGGTGATCTAAGAAAACAAACACACAACACATGAATTGGCCTAATCACGTGGGTATGGCCAATAAGTTTTAATTAGGCTTCATAATATCAACTAGAGGTATCCTCTATATACCACAAGAATACATGAGGCCTAATCCATAGATAAAAGGGAATACTCTCAAATAGTTAAGAGGAAAGGGTAATCCACTCTCCATCTTCACTTATCTAGGTATAAAGTTTTGAGAGGCTTAGCCAAGATTAGAAATATTCCTCTTCTAAGAGACATGCATTTTGATTGACACCCTTCTCTTTATGCTTGAATAAAACAAAGGATTCAAGAGGTCATCCCATAGGGTGATAAAATCCCTAGGAAGGCCCACTAAAAAGAAAACAAGATTACTTATTTATGATCCTTAAGATCACCACTAGGTGTGAGAGGAGAGAACATATATAAGCAAAACTTGGAGATTAAAGGAATTTTTTATTATTATAGATCCTAGATCCAAATGTGAAAGATTAATTTCAACCCAAATTTAAATATGAGGAAGACACACCAAGAAAGAATGGCTAAATGTATGCTAATAATGAAACTATTAAGCACTTCAAAAATTAAAAGAGATAAGGTGATTAGAATGAAAGAACCTAGAGTCCAACACTAAATTTGAGATAAATTTTTGATGAAGAGCTCAAAATCCTCTTTTTGCAACCCTTTCAATTCCAAAATATCCAATTTATGTCCACAAATATCAACAAAAAAGGCCAAAATAACAAAAAGATGTCACATCTAATTCAAGTTAAATATGAGGTTAGATGTTAAAAAATAGAAAAAATATAGATCTGAAATGAATTAACATAAAATCTTACTTTAACTCTAATTTGTTTTTTGATAAAAGGTGAGGTATGCCTGTATTATATATTAATATATAAAAATTTACATAAAGTTTATCAGAGTACTATATTTTGTCAACCAAAATCTCTGTCAAATAGACTGACTACATGAATAACTTCTTGGAAAAGCAAAAATTTTAACTAAGCCCAGACCATAGCCCATACCATGCCCAATTACAATAGTTTGTACTTGTGCTTGCTGAAGCCTAAAGCATAAACTATCTAGAATATACATATAATTTGATCCTTACAGTCCCAAATTTCATTAGCAAAAAATAAAAAACCTAGACAGAGCTACGACATGATATGCAAACAAAAATCTTAACCCTGTTTAAAACTAATATTCTTCCATACGCACCACCAATTTTTCACCTTTACCTTCCTCATAGCCACCTTTTTCTTCTTCACAATCTACACCCAAATCTTGCACTTTCCTCTTGTCCCTTGAAATACAAATGTCATGATCCGCCATTATGTTTAGAGATGAATGAGAGCCCAAAACAAAGAAAACCTGGTTTGCCATGAGTAACTGATCCATTCACTGATTGGGGATAGACAACACATAATCATGTGAACAGAAGAAAGATATGGAATGTTATTTATCTTTAAAAGAAACCTCCATATTTGGTCAAATAAACTGGGAATTTTTGTTCAAAGATTTTAGAAAGATATTATCATTATAATATTCAAAATCCATCTTAACTCGGGCATCATAGATTTCTTGAAAACCTTGATGTTGTTTGAGGAATTTCCTAGGAAATAGCCCCCCTATATACCCTTTTCCCTCAAAAAATTATAATTTTGCACAACCAATTTTAAAGCATCATCTCGCAGAAATTGTTCTTTCACAAATTTCCCTACTACTTTCTCAACATCCCATAACGATTGACATAAATCCATTAAATTTGAAAGGAAAATTGACAACACTTGGGATGGTTGAAGAATTATCCTTTCTTTGGGGTTGATAACATGGAAACCAATGATTGTGGAGACAAAATCTTTCACCCTCAGACAATTTAGTTTGAACAAGACTGCTAAATCCTCTCATGCCAAATATCCCTCGAATGGCCTCTCCCACTTCTGCAATTTCAGATGCACTCGGAAGTTCCATGGATGATAAGCCATTATATCTTGAATGCTAACACGTGTAACCCAACCCACTTCAGACTCTGCCGAATTTTTTCTAGAAACTTTCACTCCTTCTTGCCCAGTAGATAATGCAACATATGAAATATGTAAAGCAATGCGGCTTAAAGAAAAGTAACCCCAATCGATCTCATAAAATTTAATGAAAACTTTGATTTAGATGTATAGTTTTATGCACAAAAAGTGTTACAAGAATGCTTTAGATGCATAGTAATAGAGATCGAAAGTGCAATATAATGCTTCAAATGTACGAAAATTCACCTCACAAGTGCAAAAAAATTCCTCGAATGCACGACAAGTTAGCTCAAAAGCAAAAATTTGACAAAAATGTGAAAATTGGTTACGTATATATATATATCAAATGCACCATGTGTTGACTCAAATTCACCTCAAATCTGATCAAATGCATTGCAAATTGGCTCAAAAGTGCCTTAGGTTGAATCAAAAGCATGCCAAATTACTCAAATGCACATATCTACACCTGAAACCTTTAACACCAATTCTATATTAAAACATCTTATTAATAAAATTAGGGAAGTGAGTAAATATGTGATATAAGTAAATAGATGCATGATTATGGGGGATTGATTTTTTGTGAATTATTTTTTATGTTAATATTTGTAGAGATTTTTTTTTGATATATCAATTGATATTATGCACCATGATATATAATACTAAGGTGATAATGCATCCAATGCAAGGATTGAATCTCAAGTAAATAGTATATAAGAGGATGACCCATATCTCACAAGGTTTTTGACACTCTTGGTGGGTTCATGGTGAGACAAAAAATATACATAAAGAAGAACTCACATCACATCTCAAGACTTTTTACCTCGATGGGTCTTGTGATACCTTGGTGGGTCTTGCGAGAGAAAAATCAACAAACATGAAAAATATAAATAATAGATCATGCCCTGATGTATGCCAGTCAAAGAGCACCATGATATATAGTGATTCTAGTTATTATGAGTAAGCATAGTATGGTTCAAAAGATAAATGAAAATATTAAAAATATAAATCAAATAAAAAATATCAAATATTAATTGATAGAAAATAGTATTACCTCTTGCTAGGGTGTTGATAGTGTGGTGTAGGAAATTGTATGCCTTTACAATTTAATAGTATGTTTGGGTCCCTTAATTAATTTTGACTTAATTTTAAGCTTCTAATTTGCCAAAGTATGCATTCCAAAGCCCTATTTTTCTCCTTTTCTGAAAGGGAAACCTATATTTAATTAATGCAATTAATATTTTAATCACCCTGAAATGAATGTGTCCTAGATTTTTGGGCTAGGATGCAAAGGGTGAATGGGTCCTCCTTAGGTCCTAGGTACAAAATTTTAATATGTTTTTGGCAGTATTTTAATGATTCAAATTTCATATGTAATTGTCGGCTTTTGGAATCTAATTTTTCAAGAAATTAGATAAACATCTATTAATACATAATATTTTTATCGTTTGAAATCTAACACTCATTAAGGATCAATTACAAGACTTCATATGAGAAAATAATATTTTCATGAGCATTCAAGAGAAAAAGTTTCAATCATTTGTTGCAACATTCAAGATCTTATCATCATGCTCAAGCATATGTGTGTTCATGTCATCTTGTGAAGGCTAATATGCATTGTTGATCCTAAAGCATCCAAGCATTCAAGTATCCAAGAAATTAATCAAAACAATATTTGATTCCTTGGAGTGATGTGTTTGATCTCAACACTCTAAGGGAAGCTATTAAAGGTTTGGTGAGTTGTAGCAAGAAAGTGTCCATTTATCAATTGTCATTATCTTTCTATAAAGGTTTAATTACCAAACATGGGGTTTGACTGAGGCAAACCCCCATTCAAACAAATATTTTTTCCTCTCTTTGTATGTGGGATTATAGGTGGAAGAAGGATTAAAGAGATCTCAAAGATAAATTTTACAACATTACATAAGTTTTCACCATTGTTATCAAGCTATGGAAAGACAATTGTAAAATTTATTTCTGACATGCTGATAGTGGGATCTGTGCCAAACTAAAACTAAGATCTAGTACCAAAGGACTGTCAAATCCTTTTCTAGACACCATGTCTAAGACCCATTCACCCTATGGTGAACTTGTTCTCCAGTAGTTCTTAAAACACAATTTTTATGTCAGGTACATGTGTCTAGACCCTTCTCATATTTTCCTAAAAATAATGTTTTCGATTTCTGTAGCTTCGTGATCTTGCATTTTATCATCTAGGTCATATTATTCATTAGGTTGAATTGGATCAATTCATTTCCATTTAGTTCCAGTTCCTATTATCCTAAGAAACTCCAAGATTCAAGTCTGATTAGCTCACCTTAGGGTTGAAATTCAATCTCTAAACCTTGCAATCTCTTAGTTTTAATGAAATTTTGGGAAGAGGGACACCATTAGTTCCTAGGTTCTTTATATGAAGAAACTAGGACACCCTATTTTAATCATTCCCCCTTTTCCCACCATTTCATTTTGTTGAACCTGATATTGTACAACATTTTTCTAATTTGGATATCATTGAAACCCTAGATCTAGGTTTTTCATTATATAGTTTTACATTGCATTTAGGGTTACAAATTGCATATTCATAATTCAAATTCATAAAAAATCCAAAAATACTAAATACATATTGCATACATTCTGCACATTAGGTTGCATAAAAGTGTGTTTCAATCCTTTAGATCAAAATAACATAAAAAATGTTGTCTTTTTGTTCATACATTATCACAAAATTGCATTTTCATTTGATATCAATTTCTGGAAATTCTTTCATTGAAGAATCTATTTGCAACTAGGAACAGTGAGCTTAAATACCAAACTAAACAATCAAAAATTAGTTTTTCAAACCCCTATCCAAGGACACATTTTCCCTAGGGTGAACCTATCCTTGTACAAGAAATTTTATGAATTTTTATACATTTATCAGTGTCTGTCTTCTTTCCTTTGTTGTACTTGCAGATCTCTATTTTGGTTTCAAAAATTACAATTTTTGTAATTGTTTGCATCTAGTTTAAGTAGAAAAAGTGCATTTTTTGATATCAGAACTGACATTTAAAAATAATCATTTTTAGGTCCTTGCATTAAAAATTAGTCAATTATCATTTCCAAATCTAAAAATTGTAAATATCTTCTTCAATACTTGCATTGTGCTTCCTAGTTCTAAGTGTTTACTATCTCTATTTAGCACTTTTTGTGTATTTTGGGTATAATTTTGGTTTGGTGAAACTTGTATGAGTATTACAACCTGGTGTCCTATTTCCAATACTTCAGTGAGATTTAGTTTGAGACTCATGGCATCTCGAGTTGGTACATCCGCTATAGATTTTGGTTTTTCCAACTCATTCACTCATAGTGTTGACACTAGTCAACACATGTCCTATGACAACCAATTCTATTGATGTTGATACCATTGTTGATCATGTCACTCAAGAGAAACTTAAACAAATGGATAAAGCCTTAGAAAAAATTCAAGATTTTGTGAGTACAAACTATATTGTTGGTACTACAATTTATATCATATATAGATAACATGAGAATAATTATTGATAATGAACATGGTATATAGATTGTGTATAGCCTAACTCACATTATTGATAACCATATTCATGCAGTGGCTAGTTGTGATAAAAATTTGGGTTACACCCAAATTCAAGGTGGAAATCAAATTCGTACCCCTTCAACCATAGCCTCTATTCCTACATAAACTCATTCAACTATCACAACAATAATGCAACCAACCAACAATATCACTCCAACTTTGGGTATGTCCACTGGGAATGATTTTAGCTTTGTGAATTCAAAAACCATATCTCCAAACCATCCAACTCTCACTTGTCATCCCAACACATATACACCTCCACTTTATTCCCCTCCACCTCAAAACACAACCTATAATTCCATCATAAACCCAAGTTTTGCAAAATCTCACATCCCTCCAACAACAAATAGAAACATTGAACCAAAATCAAAATGGATAACCTTCATAATATGTCAAAAGAAACCCATTATCATTGGTGATATTGAGAACACAAATGCCAAAATGTATATAGATTCCTATATTTGAGAAATACGGTGGTAAAGGAGATCCTAGCAACCATGTTTCAACATACACAACTTTATATAGTGACTTCATTTTTGAAGATAAACTCTTGGCTAAAATTTTTCCTAGGTCTTTGAAAGATATAGTCTTGGAATGGTTTTGTTCCTTATCGAATAATTCAATCAACTCATTTAATGAGCTTGTTGATGCCTTTCTAAAAAAATTACAAGTGCACATTGGTTCTAAGATGGCTCTACCTGATCTCATGCAATGTAAACAACAAGCAGATGAAAAGGTCACTGATTTAATAGCTCGTTATCAACTACTTTAATCACAAATCAACATTAAGCTTCTTGATGTTGATCTTCAAAGGATGTTCATTGATAAATTACATAAAAATATTCAAGAAAATCTTGGGATGATGAAATTTACCTCTTTTTCACACTTATGCACAACTCTCGGTGATTATCGGAACTCACTTAATCAACGTGTAGACAAAAATCCAAAACTATGCATCATAGCAATTTTCAACCATTCAAGAAACCAAACAAGAGATTTATGCAAATAAGTCAACCTCAACCAACCCATCATGTTGAAAATCAAGTGGCTGCCATAAAAACAACGAATCCATACCAAAATAATAGGTAATTCACCCTGATACCCAATACCCTCCATTCAATCATGTTACAACTCTTGATAAAAAAACTTAATCACCTTACCTTCCGCTAAAAATCTTGATACCACTAAGCCTTTACCCCCTAACTATAATCCAAATGCCTTTTTTCTAATATCACTAAAAAAATGGACATGATACAAAATGATGCATACATCTCAACATTTAGTGTAAGACCTCATTGATTCTAATCACATCCAATTGGGTGGTGTTAATGATCAAGAAAATAAATTTGTTGCCCCACCCAATCAAAATTTACAAATATTTATCAATCCAATGCCAAACCACTCCATGTCATTTGTTATAGCTAGTGATATAAAGAATGATGTAATGAATGTTGACAAAACACAAGACATAACTGATGGTGACAAAAGTGATAATGAGGATGATCTACATACCATGTTTGGATTCATCAACATTAAACCTCTTAAGGGCCAAACCAACTTGTTTGTGGACATTGCTTTCTCACATAGTGATATACTTAAACATGCACCTAATGGTCCTTTTAACATAGCTGGAAGAATCAATGACAAGCCTATAAATGGGATATTAATTGATCCTATATGTATAGAGAATTTGATCACTAAGGAATTCTTATTTGTGCATGAACTTTACCAAGATTATTATGAACAATCGAAAGCATGGATCAAAACACATGATGGTTTTTCTTATCCTATGATAGGTTCAATCATTCTCCCATTAAAAGTTGGACCAAAATAGTTAGGTGTCTCATTCTCCATCATCTTAACATTAGATTAATTTTGTGTGTAGTTATTCTATTCATGGCTATGCTTCATAGATGTTGTCCCATCGGTAGTTCATAAATGCTTTAAATTTCCATTTGGCAATGAATTTTTACTATGCATCATAGTGGTTTTAATCCTTTGTCTTCTTGTGGAAAATTTCCATTGAACTTCTTTTGGCTTGAACCCATGGAGCCTATAAAGCCTTGTGAAGACTTATTTTTTAAAACCTATCAAAATTTCAAGGCAAAGCATGTAGCAGAATTATCTCTTAGCAATATTCTTGAGTCCATGATTGTTTCTTCTCCCCAAACTATCATTGATGAACGAATGTTTGAACCAAAAAACCTTCCAAGTAACCAAAACAAATCCAAAACAATTCATCCACCTATAATTTCCTACAAAATACCAAGAGAAAATAATACAACTCCTTTGGTTCCTTCTAAGATTAAACAAGTTTATAGACCTAAAGAGATAGTAGTTTCCCAAACCTTCATGGTTCCTTTCATTCCTCCCTTATGGGAAGAAAAGAAACCAATGGTCGATAAACCCACTCCTATACCATCACAACTTAAAAACCATGCAAGAATAAATAAAAATTCTAAAGAGTGTAGGCATATATGTTGTGCTATTGCTCATTAGTTAGAAGAAAAGAACAAACCAATAAACCAAGATAAAAAAATAGCTCAAATAAATCATGATACCTCCACCTTTGCCACAACAAAAACATGAGCATGCAATGGAAATTTTCATTAAACCTCCTATTATGATTAACTTGGATGATGATGATGAGCATGTTAAGATTGATGAGGAAGTGAATAATGAGCTGAATTTTTTATTTTCCTCTTCCAAGAATTTAGATGGGTGCAATAGTGATGATCCCCCTAAAAATAGTGCATCACCAAGTGTTGAACCTAGAGATTTCCCTAGTACAACACTTTTCGCTGCTCCTTTGGCTAGTTATCTACCTGACACATATGATGAACAAGATTGGGATGCAGATGAATCACTTTAGGTTGGATCACATGTGTCATGCTATCTTTGTTCTTTCCATGTTCTTTGTGATTGCATGTGCTTAATGTGGTCCCTGTATTGTGCTGCTTGGCGTATCTTTATGTTTGTGAACTTTCTTTGGATGACCCTTATTACTCCACTGGTGCAAGGATACAAAGGAAGCAAATTTGTTGTGGCATTCTGCTATTTGTAGCTACATTCTTCTATCCATTGTAAACATTATCATTTCATTTGCTTGTGTTTTCCTTTTGGGGATGATACAAAGTGTTGGGACATTTAGGTCTCCTCCATAATGACCCAAAAGGATTATTTGTTTTTCATCTCCCTGTATCTATCATTCCTCCTTTGTGCTTATTGTTCCATGAGGTATTTGGGGAATGATGATGGTTCTAAGCTCTATTATATCACTGTAGTAAATACATGCGTTGACTCAGAATCCCTGGATCCCTTATGTGTTATCTTTGGATTGCATGTGGGGGAAACCTCCATTTTCATGATGCAGCTTTATTTGGAAACATATGTTTGACATAGGGCTTTGCAAATAAGCTCTCATGGCCTTTTAATCAATTGATATATATCATTTCTATTGTGGCAACAAAAATAGTACTCCCAACATTTAAAGAATAGAACACAAGGGTAGGATTCCTATTTCATACTTTCTACACTCAAGGACACCTTAGAGATCTCAATTCAAATGTGTAGAGGGAGAAAAAGATCTTGTAGTAAGGTATCCTATGTCACATTAGAGACTAATAAGGGGTTCACCACCAAGCTAGGGCTTGTAAAGACTAATCAAATGCAATATCTAATGTTAAAACCTAGTGATGCATGAAACTTGAGTCTATGACTTAGAAATGCATGCAAAATAGAACAAAAAGGAAATAAATTAGAATGATGCACCTAGGAAACTGTGAAGACCTGGAAACAACTCTGAATTGTTGAAAAATATTGATTTAGAGCACATTGGGGCTCATTTTCTACTTCTAGCGAATCAATCCCAGATTAGGTTTTTTGTTTTGAAACTGGTTTCTGGCAAATGGGTATCTAAATTTGCAAAAATACTGAAAAGAACCTGTAGTGGAACTCATTTTCCACTTCTGGAGAATCAGTCCTATTTTTATTTTTCAAGAATTCAAAGTTTAGATCTGCACTTCAACACCTACTTTTTTTTCCCAAATTGATTTTCAGATCCGAAACTGCTAATTTCAGACATGTAGGTGACTTTTTGTGAAGATAGAAACCTTGTGAATGAGGGTACAACTCCAAAAAAATTCTCCAAGCTTGTAACCTAATATTCAAGGGATCTTCGAGCTCCAAGACACCTAGATCTACAATCACACATCAAAGAGAAGGACTTGTTGATTGTTAGAGGATAGGGGTCTAAGTCAAGCCCCTTTTAGGTAATTAAACCAAATGATGAGATAATGAAATAAGGACATTAAACATGAAACATAGAACATGAGACATGAACAAAGATACCTTGAATGATGTCTTGTAAATCAACAACCTAACATGAAATTACCATGAAGGATGTTGATCTAGATCTTGAGATAAGTGTAAAATAATGCTTGACCTTGGATTTTGGATGCAACATCACAACAGTAGCTCAATAACATCCTTGATGCTTGATATCCTTGGCATGATGATGGATCTTTAATTTTTGCAACAATTTATGAAGAATACTACCCTTGAATGCCTTAGAAATGATCTTGAATGCTCTCTGGATGATCTTGCAAAGTCTTGGAATGCTTAAATATTGAGTGCTTGACTTGATATCATGAATGCTTAATGAAGTAGTGATTTGAGACCTCATTTATATAGGAAATCCATCTATATCCCTTTAATTGGATCCCATAGGCCGATATTCATGAATTTTGAACCTAAAACCCAAATTTCCCCCTCAAAACCTTAAAAAATCCCAAAATGGGACTCATTCTCCACTCTTGGCAAATGGGTCCCACCTAGGGGGACTCATTCGCCCAGGTTGGTGAATGAGTCCCACCCTAGGTTTTTAGGGTGGGTTTTTGGAAATTTTGATGTTTTTGATGATTTTGTCAGGTTTTTGGTTAAAATATCCCTTAGAATGCATAATATAGGGTCTTAGAGGTCTATTAATGAGGATGTTAAGGTCATAAATGCAAGAAGTCTAAAAAATTAATATGAAAGTGTAAATAAATATACTTTACAACCTTAAATTAAGCTCCAAAATTGAGTTTATTTAGCTTAAAGGACCCTAAATCCAATGTGAATGTAGAAAATACATTACAACACTAGATCAAGGCGTAATTAGGTCCACTTCAAGGTTAATCATTCCCAAGTTAAGTGTGAAAATTTAAGTGACAACATTTTTTGGAACTACATCTACTTTAAAGTAATTTCTCACAACATGGTGTTTAACAATTCTCTTAAAGTAGGGGCATTCATTGGTATTATTACATTGGAATTGACATTTATTGCTTCACTTTGTTCATAGAGGTTGAACTTAGTGTAGTGTTGGCATAGCATATTGATCATGTTGTGGCAACTTATCAAAGTTATTAGGGGGTAGAACTTTTGGTATGGTTGATGTATGGAAGGCCTATAGACCTAGTGTGAGTTTTCCATCTGCCACCTTATTATGGGTACACACCTTGTAGACCTAGTGTGTGTTTCTCATCTAGCCTTGGGGGCTCACCTAGTGTATACTAGACTAAACTAGCCCTTGTAAGCATATTTTCATGGCCATCGATCATGACACAACTTGTTCACCAGTTGAGCCATGCGACCATATTTGATGGACAAGGCATAATGCAACTTGCTAGTTCATCCCTTTTTGCATTAGCTTTAACATTGTATGTTTGTGTATCATGTTTTTTTGCACGTATTTTACACATATTATGTGTCCCTTTGTATTTATGTTAGTTTTCCATGGAATCTTAGATCTCAGGGGCTCGATCACCACCTTGATCTTTGTCATCCTATCTTTCCAACATTTGTACACTTGGACCTCTCTTGACGTATATTTGTCTACTTTGGTGTGAGTTTGAGCATAAGCTCATACTCTCACTAAAGTGGGGGCTAAATTTAGTGTAATAAATTGTACACCTTTACAATTTTACACTATGTTTGGGTCCTCTAATTAACTGGACTTAACTAAGCTTCTAATTTTCCAAATTATGCATTTCAAAGCCCTATTTTTCTCATTTTCTCATAGGGAAACCTATATTTAATTAATACAATTAATATTTTAATCACATCAAAATGAATGTGTCTGATAATTTTGGGTCAAGACCCATTCTTGCAAGGGCAAACGGATCCTTCTTAGGTCCTAGGTCCCAAATTTCAATATATTTGTGGCGATATTTTAATGATTCAAATTTCATATGTAATTGTCAGCTTTTGAAATCTATTTTTTGGGAAATTAGATAAACACCTATAAATACATAGTCTTTTATCATTTGAAATCTAATAGTCATTAAGGATCAATTACAAGAGTTCATATGAGAAAATATTATTGTCAAGAGATTTCAAGAGTAAAATTTTTATTCATTTTTTGCCACATTCAATATCCTATCATGATGTTCAAGATTATGTGTGTTCATGCCATATTGTAAAAGCTAATAAGTATTATTGATCATAAAGTATACAAGAATTCAAGTATCCAACAAATTGAGAAAAGAAAGATATGATTCCTTGGAATGATGTGTTTGATATTAGTCCTCTAAGGGAAGTCATTAAAGGTTTGGTGAGTTGTAGCAAGCAAGTGTTCATTCATCATTCCTTCCATTTATCAATTATGATTATCTTTCTATCAAGGTTTAATTACCAAACACAGGGTTTGACTAAGGTAAACCCCATTCAAACAAATAATTTTTCCTCACTTTGTATGTGCAGATTATATGTGAAAGAATAATTGAAGAGATCTCAAAGATAAATTTTGCAACATTGCATAAGTTGTCACCATTGTTGTCAAGCTACAACAACTCAATTGCATATTTTATTTCCGACTTTCCGATAGTGGGAACTATGTCAAACTAAAGCTAAGATGTAGTATGAGAGGATTTTCAAAGCCTTTTTTGGATACCTTATTTAGGACCCATTCACCATAAGGTGAACCTATCCTCCAATAGTGCTTAGAACAAAATTTTTATGGTAGGTACATGTGTCTAGACCCTTCTTAGATCTACCAAAAAATTGTGTTTTTAGTTTCCGTAGCTTTGGGATCTTGCATTTCATCATCTAGGTCATATTGTTCATTAGGTTTAGCTACATAAATTCATTTCCATTTAGTTCCAAATTCTACTGTTCTAAGAAACCTAGAGATTCAAGTTTGATTGTCTCACCTTAGAGTTGAAAGTCAACCTCTAAACCTTGCAATCTCTTAGTTTCAACAAAATTTTGGGAAGAGGGATACCATTGGTTCCTAGGTTCTTTGTATGGAGGACCTAGGATAACCTATTTTAATAATTATCCCCTTTCCCACCATTTCAGATAGGATAAATGTACATGAGGAATATGGCTAATATGGAGAAAACATCCTATGAATTAAAGTGATGGAAAAAATAGATAAATTTGTGGTGGAAATTGGTGTGATAATTGTATGTTATTGAGGTTTATTTTGATTTCTTGATTTGATGTTGAAAGTGTGATGTTTCAAGTGAGTAGTTTTTTGGTATGATACAAGTTTTATTGTTTGAAAATTTATTAATAGGAAATGGAAATGAATTTTTATTAATCAACTAGTGATAAATGGATGAAATTTATTTATTGTGTTGTGCCTCACACACACACCCCATAAAAAAGGATCCCCTATTTTATTTTATTTCTCTTATCGATTTTTGTGTCTTAGTTTAGTTGCTTTAAATTATTTTTTCCTTTTGTGTCAATGCTCATTTTATTTTTAATCTTGGTTGCATTCCAAATTTAACTTTTGGGTGAGATTTCCGAGATTTGGGAGTTGGGTGGATGATCCACCAACTTTTTTACAAAGTTGAGTGACCCTCATTTCATGCAAGATTGAGTGACCCCCATTTTTCCACAAGATTTTTTCGTGGTCAATTTTTTGCAAAGTTGTGTGTATATTTGAATTCCACAAATTCCTTATTATGATCAAAGATCTACAAATGATACATTTTTTGAGAAATGATGTCAGAAACAAGAGAAATGCATCTTTCTCATTACAATCCTCACTATTCTCATATTGGTTTCATTGTCTCGCTGCATCCATATGGATTATCCAAAATTTTATTCATTCTCAACATTGTGGGGTACTTGTTCATACCAAGATACCCCTACTACTACCAAATGTTTTCTAGGACTTTTAAATCTCCCCAACTCTATACATACTTAAATTCTATTGACATTTCACAATATGAGAGGGGGTTGAAGGGATAAAATTTGATCTCGTAAAATGCATTCTTGTATGCTTAAGCTTGTAGTATGTCAAGATCTTGATGAGACAGAGTCTATATCATACCTTGGATGGTTTACATCTATTATCAAGGGCTTGTGAGGATTTCTTTATCAATGGTGTTAATTTATGTAGCTTGGATAGGTGTCTCCAAACCCAAGAAATTTTATTTAATTAATTGATTTTTCTGGAGACTTCTAGAAAGGAGTTAGTCAGATTTCAGATAATTAATTAATTAATTGATTCCTCTAGAGACTTATAGAAACTAGTTAGTTAGGGTTTGTTAGAGTCTAATTAATCTTAGCCATTGATTGAGATTAAATCATGGCCATTGGTTTTTCAATGAGAATAGTATAAAATGGGATCAATGGGAATTTGGAGAACATACATTTTGAGAAATATTTACAATGATAGAAAATAAATTTGCAGTGATATAAAATAGTTTTGCAATAATAGCAAGGGTGCAGTGATAGCGTTGGAGGTGACAACAATGGAATTTCAATAGGAGAAATTGAGGGAAGAATTTATGGAGAAGAATATTGTTAGAGCTCTGCCAATAAGAGGCAAACAATTTATGTATCTCTTGATTTGTTGAAATTTAATAAAATTCCTCATTAGTAGTATTGGTTTTCCCTCTAAGGTTTTTCTAGGGACAATTTGTCCAAAAATATTGTGTTTATTATTTTTCGTATTTTCTTCTCTATTCCTGTGGTTTTATTTGTGAAGTTGTAGTTGTGTTATTTTTCAATGTTTGTTGTGAATTAATTTTTGGTATTCAAATAATATTTCTAGATAGGAGATTAATAATCAATAACTGTAATATAATTTTCACATGGTATTAGAGCTAATTTGAGGGCAAAAAAAGATCAGCGCAGGCATGGGAAGGAAAAATTAAGGGTTTATAAAATCTAGTTCTACCTCTTCAAAATTATTATTATTATTTTATTTGTTTTAGATGGCCTCAATAGGTTTAAGAGATCTAGATAGACTGGATGGAGCCTCAAATTTTGGTGTTTGGAAAGCCAAAATTTCTTTATTGCTAGAAGAGAATGGCATCAAAGAATATGTGACCAATGTTGTAGTTGTACCTACAGATCCAACACAACTCTTAGCATATAAGAAGGAAGATGTTGAGGTGAGGAGGCTGATTCTTGATGGTGATAAGGATCATATTGTTCTACATATTATAGAGTTAGATACAATGAAGAAGATATGGGATGCCATTCTGAATCTATACCAGAATGATACCACTAATAGGAAGTTGATTTTCAGAGAAAAGTCGAGGAATAATCAGATGAACAAGGGAGAAGATGTTACAAGTTACCTCACTAGGCTTAGACTTGTCAAGGATGAGTTGGAAACTATTGGAGATAAACTAGATGAAGATGAGCTAGTACAAATAGCCCTAAATGGGTTTACTATGCAGTGGGATGTCTTTGTTCAAGTTATTAATGGATGAGACACCTTACCAAGTTGGGATCGACTATGGAGTGACTACACTCGAGAGGAGATTAGACAAAGTATTGTCAATGGAACCAACAATAATAGTCAAAAAAGTGGGGTGGAATAGGAAAGCATTGCCCTAGCAGGAAAAGGGAAAGCAAAGAAGGGTTCTAGCAAAGAATCAAATCCTAAAAGTGAGAAGAAGAAGGACTTGTCTAAGATCAAGTGCTATGGTTGTCATGAGTTTGGCCACTATGTCAGTGATTTCCCGCAAAGGAAGAAAAACAAAAAGAAAGGCAAGAAGCAGACAATAACTTCAACAAGTGCAAATGAGCTTTCTAGTAGAATGGAGGATGAGTTTTCACTCATAGCTTGTATGGTTAGCTCAACCTCATAGGGTGTTTGGTATATAGAAAGTGGGGTGTCATTTCATATGGTAGGAGTTAGAGAGTACTTATCTAGTTATAAGGAGGAGGACATCAAAATATAGATTTCTATGGGGAAACATGTCCAAACTCAATCCAGTTGGGAAAGGGACTATTCTATTTGAGAGGGAGAATGACAAGCTGATTCCCATTCATGATGTGTTGCATGTGTGAGGCTTTGGTATGAACTTGATTTCCATATTTTTCCTTTAGGATAAAGGCTAAAATGTACTCTTTAGAGGGGCACATGTGTTAATCAAGCATAAGGATTGGAAATCACCCATAGCTATTGGAGTTAAGAGCGATCAACTTTATAGGTTGCAGGTTGATACTCATAAGGCACTAGTGAGTAGTAGTAAATATAGAGATCAAGGAGAGCTATGGTGTAGGAGGATGGGCCATATACATCATGGAGCACTTAAAATTTATTCGTGAGACAGTGATAGGTTTTCTAGAGGTGAGCACATAACATGATGATGTATGTAAGGGATGTGTGTTGGGGAAATTTATGAAATCAACTTTTCCAAGGGTGTTACTGATCTAGTAAATTCGAACATATGTGGACCAATGTTGATGAATTCTCTTAGAGGATACAAATAATTTGTTACTTTTATTGATTATTTCTCCAGGAAGACCTAGATATACTTTTTGAAGACCAAATATGAGGTCTTCAGTCATTTCCAAGAGTTCAAGGCTCTTGTGGAGAATTCGACAGGTAAGAAGATTAAGGTTCTTAGATCAAACAATGGAGGTGAGTACAAAGGGAAAGAGTTCCAGGAGTTCTATACTAGGGAAGGAATCAAGAGAGAATGGAATGTTCTTTACAACCCACAACAAAATGGGGTTTCTGAGAGGAATATTTGGTCAATGGAGGTGAGTACAAAGGGAAAGAGTTCCAGGAGTTCTGTAATAGGGAAGGAATCAAGAGACAATGGAATGTTCCTTATAATCAACAACATAATGGGGTTTCTGAGAGGAAGAATTGGTCTATATCAGAGGCATCAACGACTATGTTGTATGACCAAGATATTCCACACTGCTTATGGGCAAAGGCATACAGTATGATAGTATACATACATAATAGGGTTCCACATAAGGTATTGGGAAATATGACACCAAAGGAGGTGTTCATAGGGAAGAATACAGATGTTAGCCACTTCAGGATATTTGGGAGTTTGGCATATTGTCACATTCCAGGGGCTCCACATTCTAAGTTAGATCAAACTACAAAGATAGGGTACTTTGTGGGGTACAACAAGACCTCAAAGGAATATCATATATTTATTCCAGGGGCTAGGAGAATTATAGCTAGGCATGATGTCAAGTTCATGGAGGACAAGGCATTTAGAAGGTCCATATATTTTCTAGTAGATGATCAGAGTGAGCAGTCAGTAGAAGCTCCAAGGATCATGCAATTAGATTAGGGGTAACAAAGATCAAGTACAATTACTAGTACAAGTACATGCTCAAGTGTTGAGAGTTCACAAAATGTGGAGAAACATATGCAACAGATCCAAGAGATGCATCAAGAATACATGGAGGTTGATACTTCATCATCTATAGTTGACAACAGGAACCAATAGACATATAGAGATACTCATGAGTTTGTGGGAACTTGTAGGGAAAACAGTAGAGAGTGGAGGCAACTAACTAGGTATAATGACTATGGAATTAGTCAGTCATTTGGTAGATAGTGATCCTTCCAGCTATCAAGAGGCCACACAACATCAAGTGTGGTGAGATGTGATGGTTGAGGAATATACCTCAATTGTGCAGAATGATGTGTGGGAGGTTGTGCCTAGACTGAAAAATAGGGCAATGGTTGGATCATGCTAGATATATAAGATCAAGCACCATGTAGATGGTAGAATTGAGAAATATAAGGCAAGGTTCATTTCCAAGGGGGTCTCTTAGAACGAGGGAATAAACTATGAGGAGACATTCACTCCAAAGGCCATATATACTTCTATACGAGTCGTGATCTCCCTTGTAGCACAGATGGGATGGAACATCCATCAAATTGATGTCAAGATGACGTTTCTTAATGGTGAATTGGTAGAGGAGTTATACATAGAAAAAATAGAGGGCTTTGTAGCACACATCAGTGAAACCCACATTTGCAGATTGAAGAGAGCTTTGTACGAACTCAAGCAGGCTCCCAGGGCCTGGTATGAGCGTATTGATAGATACTTGTAGGGAATGGTCTTTGTGAAGAGTGAGGAAGATGCTAGCCTCTACTACTTGGTGGTTGGGGGTGAGGTTCTCATTCTTGTTCTATATGTGGATGACTTGTTCTTAATAGGTTCACTGGGGCTCATAGAGGAGTGTAAGAGGGACCTTGTAGTAGAGTTCAAGATGAAGGTTTTGGGGCTTATGCACTACTTTCGAGGCATGGAGGTGTGGCAGACAGATGGAGAGATTTTCTTTAGAAAATGGAAATACTGCATCAAAATCTTGAAGAGGTTCAAGATGGAGGATTCTAGAGCCATGTCTACACCTATGATCATGAATTGGAAGAAGGTAGACTCATCTAGGGAGAAGGATGTAGACCCCACCTTATACAAACAGTTGATTGGATCTCTCATGTATTTGGTCAACACTAGGCCATATATATCTTTTTTAGTAAACTCTATTAGTTAGTTCATGGTTGAGCCGAAGAGAGTGTATTGGATAGAGCATGTGTTGCGATATTTATGTGGTACAATCGATTATGGGATCAGATATTATCAAGGTGATGGTATCAGGTTGATAGGCTATACTGATGCAAATTGTTCATGTAGTACAATGGACAGGAAAAGCACTTCAGGGTGTTGCTTTAGCTTGGGATCAGGAGTTGTCTCTTGGTACAGTAGGAAGTAGAAGTTTGTGGCTTTGAGTTTTGCAGAGGTAGAATACATAGCAGCTAGCATGGTGACGTGTAAAGCAATATGGCTTCAAAATTTGCTAGTATCCTTGTTTGGTCAAAGGATTGAGACTATAGTGATACACTGCGACAATCAGATTTACATTAGGTTGTATGAGAATCCAGTATTTCATGATAGGTCTAAGCATCTAAACATTAGGTATCATTTCATTGAGGATTGTGTACAACAAGGGATTGTTCAACTATAGTATAAACCTATAGATCAACATGTAGTAGACATTTTGACAAAGGCATTGGGAAAGGAGAAACTTATTTTCTTCAGAGATATGTTGGGTGTCATGCAGAAAAAATTCCTCGCTAAGAGAGAGTGTTAATTTATGTAGCTTGGACATGTGTCTCCAAACCTAAGAAATATTATTTAATTAATTGATTTTTATGGAGACTTCTAGAAAGGAGTTAGTTAGAGTCTAGATAATTAATTAATTAATTGATTCCTCTAGAGACTTTTAGAAACCAATTAGTTAGGGTTTGTTAGAGTCTAATTAATCTTAGCCAATGATTGAGATTAAATCGTGGCCATTGGTTTTTCAATGAGAATAGTATTAAAGGGGATTCATGGGCATTCAAAGAACAAACATTTTGAGAAATATTTGTAGTGATAGAAAATAAATTTGCAGTGATAGAAATAGTTTTGCAGTGATAGAAAGGGTGCAGTGATAGCATTGGAGGGAACAACAGTGGAATTTCAGCAAGAGAAATTGAGGGAAGAATTTTTTGAGAAGAATATTGTTAGAGCTCTACCAATAAAAGGCAAGAAGTTTATATATCTCTTGATTTTCTGAAGTTTAATAAAATTCCTCATCTACCGTTCTGGTTTTCCCTCCAGTGTTTTTCTAGGGACAATTTGTACAAAAATATTGTGTTTATTATTTTGCGTATTTTCTTCTTTATTCCTGTGGTTTTATTTTTGAAGTTGCAATTGTGTTATTTTTCAATATTTGTTGTGAATTGATTTTTTCCAGTCAAATAATCTTTCTAGATAGGAGATTAATAATTAGTAACTACAATAGAATTTTCATAGATGGTTCATAAAATAAATAATCAAAATTTCTCTAATATTTATTATAGTGTGGGCTCCTACAAGAGGTTTTTTACATACACAACTCTGTAACACTTTCTACATTTCAAAATCAATCGATTCATCTTGAATCTTACCATATCCCCACCCACCTTTTTTCTCATTGGATCTACATTTTGGAATCTTTCCATGATTGCTACTTGTTGATCATCAAAGCTTGCACCTCTTTGACAGTTTTATGGGAAATTCAACGAGTGGGGAAACAATATGCACCTCACTCAATACCTCCAAGATTTTTATAGAAAACTGACTCTTCTTTGTGTTTGGGAAAAGAGTAGAAATAAATGTAAATAGAAAACATAAAAATGCTAATGCGCCAACACTTTTAAAACATTTCAAAACCACAAGTTCCTTTCTATGAATGACATGATAGACATAGAACACTTAATACCTTCAATGTTGGGAAGATAATGAGCAACAAAGGCTAGATACAATCGTAGTGCAGTCATTCAATCCACCCGCAAGAAGTGCATATTAAGATATGACCAAACATAGAAGTTCCAAGAATCAATAGAAGAACATTCAAAAGCTACATAAACTCTTCCTCTTAAATAGCATAACATGAAGAAAGGACAACCCTACAAAGAAAACAGAGAATTCCAATGACATAATCCAATTTCTATAGATTCTAACTTTATCATGGACATAGACAACATGGAAATCAAATAATAAAACTATTCAGATTAACCAAGACATAGTGTTCTATTCATGACAAAGATACAGAGAAGGAAATATTGATAGAGGCCATATCATGCACAATTTCAATTATTTCTCCCAAATAACTCATATTTTAAATATTAAATGAACTTAAAACAAAGATCAGATTCCAATCCAATGATAGTTTGAATATAAAATACATAACATGCCAAAGTGAAGTAGTGTTTTGTAAAATTTAAAATAAAATATTCCTACTAACTATGAAAGCTAAGGAAACTTTTTTCCAAAAGGAAAACTTTAGGAACCCTTTCTACATGTTGTCGCCTCCAATTTATAGCTGCCAAGGAGAGAGAAATACCGACTTCATTGAGAAGTAATGACTGCTAGGCATCCACACTTGATAGCTTGGAAAACGATCCTAGATCTTTTGTTAGGTCACTACAATTCTACTCATCAACTTTCAATTGCCACATTAATATCATTTAGATATTTTAACAGGATTGCCCCTTGTAAACACTTAGATCCTAGAAGAATAATCTGGCAAAGGTCTTGTCAACCGGTCAAGTGGCTTTTACAGCACCGACTCACATCCCTTCATTAAAACAAGGAAATATGCATTCCGAAAGACTCCAAAGGAAGGCTCTCAGGATACAACTCCTCTGTAGCAAAGAGATGATGTGTCGTGCAGGCGGGTAGTCTCAGATTTGCAAAAAGTGATCTTAAGAAATCATCTGCTAAGCCGACACATGGTACAACTTCCATTCGAAAGGAAAGTGATCAAAAAAATGTGTGCAACCACCACATGGTGCATTGTGCGCTTGTTAGAAACACAACCTCTTCACACATGGATCTTCTCGAAGACAAAAGTAAAGTCAAAAATAAAAAATAGACTAAGGAAAATTTTTGCTTCACACTTTTGGCAACTCACAGAGGGGCTTCATTTGTGAAGGAATGAACCTAAACCTCTAGTTATTCTTGGAGTTTGATAAAAGTGGAGTGCAACATTTCCCAATTTGCATCAGTTGGTCAGGTAAGACTACAAAAGGATTCATACGCCTGATCCAGCTCAAAGACTTGTTTGAAAGAAAAAAATCCCCACTTTGCTGAAACAAATCCTAGATGATAATATAGATGATAAAGTTGAATAAACCCACTCTCCACTTCCTCCATTGTGGGCATTGTGCTTGACTCTGGAAGTTCTGCTGAGGTACGAACCTTATTCTGGACCTTCTTTGTAATCTTCTCAACTAATAGCACATCCGCTTTCGTTGAAAGGAAGGGAGGTAACCTGAAGCTATACAAGACACATAAATCCTTCTTGATTTCATCGACCCTTTTGTTTAGCACCACCTGGTTGTTCTTGGTTTTCGTCACTACCTTATGATAGTGGGAAAATTCACTTGCTTTGCTACAGTTAGTCCTGTGATATGTAATTCCTGCACTTCTCAGAGCCTCGTCCATTGCTACACATAGCTTGCAAATCAAGTTCTGAGATTCGACCACTCAAGGAGCATACTCCTGAAGAATTTGATTGGCCAATAGGCCAACCTTTCATTTTTCTCTCGGTCATCCCTCAGAAATTGTAAGGCCGGTTTTAGAATGGTGAGCGCAATAATGATTCACTCCCAATAGGCGAATACCAACCTACTCTTTATAGGAAGGGTCATAGATCTTTGTGCAACTGCTAGCTCTTCATGTAGATGAGCTTCTTTTGCCTTCACTCTCTGTTCCATTTGATCTCTTCTCTCGAGAGCATTTTCCTATTCAGAAACTAAGTTTCTGACCTCTTGATTACGAGCATGCAGAGCAGACTCGACTTCTTGTTTATCATTTCTTAGGTTTTCAGCTTCTTCTCGAGATTTTTGCAAATTATTGGAGGCCTGAGATCGGACACCATCTAGCTCCTTTATACTCTCTCAAACATGTTGGTGCTCTACACTAGATTGGTGTTCAACTGCAAGTTCACCTTTCAATCTATCTATTTCGGCATATAACTAGTTTCACTTATCCTAAAGCACTGCAAGAGATCCTATTGCTTCCTCCTGCTAGTCGTTCACCTACATTATGCAGGTCATTTCATCATTTCAGGCCCTGAGTTTTGACTGCAGCTGATTCACTATTTCTTTTACGTTCGCTAGCTCAAGCTCATGCTTTTTCAAATTCTGATCTAGCCACTCATAATATGTATATACTACCTTCTGAGTGGTGTTGGCTAGATGTACCTTGTTGCACAGGAGAATTTCATTTAAATCCAAACCCACTACCTTGATGTAATAATCCTCCATTTGCATCTATCCTTTGGGTTAGGTTGCGAGTGACTTCATGGTAGTGATCCATAGAGAATTCCATTCCTCATTTAAATAAGTTTGAATCTTTTAGGCGGCGGGTAGCTGGACATTCTTCATTCTTATTTTCTATTTCTTGGCTTGTCGGGCCCACTTAGTCACGTCAAAATGCTTTTGAAGGGTCTATGGGGAATCAATTCTCTATGTTGTAAGAGAAGCATCAGGGGGCAGACTAAAAAGAGTAAAAAAATGGGAGACTTCAAATGTATGGGCATGTGGGGAGGCGAATGGGAATCATTGAAAATGGTGGGATGCCAAATTGAGATTCGACATCAAAAGTAATAGTAGGAGTAAAAAGAGAAACAAATGAAATGGGTGGTTTTTCTCCAAATGTGGATGGGCCTGGGGTAATGAGTAGCATGGATGATCCAACCTTCTCAGTGGGGGCTCTAGATATGGTGATCAAAGAGTCAATAGTGGCTGCAGCGAATGTTGCTTGCGCAACATGTGGGGGCACATATTGGTATATTGAAAATGGAAGGGGGCTCTTTTAGAACCAAAAGTTCAAGGTCCATGGATGAAGGATCCTTTTCAATGGGTGGGGGAAAAGGATTGACCAAAGATGTAGAAGCAGGAAGAAAAGGGGGAGAAAAACTTACGTTAACCGTGACTTTTCAAACATTCTATAGAGTAGACTCTGCTTCTTATTCATTTCCAACAGCCACATTGGGTATGTCCAAGTCTTAGAATCACCTTATCTTCATTCAAACCAAACTAGAGCATCCCGATCCCTTAGCGGATGATCCCACTGAAGCTTGACCCTCTTGTTCTGCAATTGATTCTCTTGGGGACTGTTGAACTCTCTTCCCCTTACTTTAGACACTGGTGGAGGATGAAAATTGTGAGTCCTTTTTCTTAGAGCTTTTTCCTCTATTGAACTCCTATGGTCAGGAAGTATGACATGGAATTCACTCTTCTATTATCTCATGCCTGGACTTTGGGTTGCTATTGTCAAAATCAGCTTCTCTGTCATAAATGTCCTTGAACTGCTCATCATATGGGCGAAACTCCTTGAGTAGATTATGCATACCTCCCATCTCTTGTTGAAGCCTCCAAAAGTCTTCCATCTTTCTTTGTAACCACCCTTGACACTTCATTTTATTTTTGAGGGTTTTACTTATCAGAACCTCCCTCTGATATTTTGCCTGTGGTGTATAGAAACTCAACCACCTTGGCCTTTTGGTCGGTATGAGGACTAATTTGATGTATATTTTTGGCTTCTCTTGAGTCAAATTTTTCTTGGACTCCACATAGTCCCGCTTCTTGTGTTTCAAGGGAAACAAATTTGTCGGATTTTAGTCCCATGTGTTGCATATAAGGACTAAGCCTAGGGTCGCCAACAAATTTGTAAGCTCCCCCTATGCTTCCCGCTTCTCCAGTACGACTCTACTATTTTCAATGCAAAGGGGAAGCATATATAGCTTCATTTTTTTCCTTCCCCTGCCATAAGGGTTGTTAGCAAGAGTTGCCTATTAGCATGCCTCCAATGCGAAAACCCTATCCTTCACAAATCTGGGGAGTCAGAAAGGTTCTCCGATAAAACCATGATATTTGATAAATGTAAAATCTTCCTCAAAGAAATAATCCACTAGAGTCGATGAATTTTTTATCCATTTTTCAACCTTAGGGGATAAATGACCCATCAGATGTGGCAATAACTCTTGAAGCATTGATCTTAAAAAGTGATTCACAAACCAATAATAATTACTTATTTTTGACAGCACATAGGTCCATACAAAATCTGGCTGACCTAAACCCTCTTCATCGAACCTAGAGATCAAAAATTTATTTCCAAAAACCAAAAGTTCTGATGTAAAATTAAATGGACCAAGAAAAAAAAATACCTGAATTCAAACTCAGTTTGGTAATTCTTCAGCTGCATCAACAATTTTGTAGCTAAAACATCGAACAAATCAAAATATCTTTTCCATTGTTCTCGCTTAAGTATCAAAGCCAAGGCCATCTGGAAGGCATGGACCTCTTCATCATCATCCAAGACAAAAATCCAAGCCAACATCAAGAAAATATCCTATGTGTTGTTTGGGAAGTTTCTGAATGCCAGGAGAAAAATAAATCGACCACTCTTCAACTTGTCTTCTATCTCGTCCTGATAGAAGCTTTCTCTTTCGTTTGATTCTTCCTAGTAAATTTCCATATCCTCCTCATTGAATGGCTCAACATGCTTGTTGGGAGGGATACACAACATATCTCATATAGCTACAATAGAAATCATGACCTTGATCTTGTTGCATGTTATGGTTCTAGCTTCTCCATTGAGCCTTCTGACACATGCGTCCACTAGCTCTGGGCATAAATGTACGATAGGTGACATAAATTGTGGCAAACCACAATTCTAGAGCTAAGAGGAAAAACCATCAGAGGTGCCATGATCTTTCATCCTTTAAAGAACTCCCTCTCTAATATTTTTGGGTTTTTTGCCAATTTTGGGTCAATAATGTTGTAGGAAACATCTCGCACCGCCTCTCTTGTAACACTTCTATCCACCTACACCATCTTACAAAACTTGAATGGTCGATCCTTAGACATTGGGGCATTCACAAATGATTTTTTCCCAAAGAAATTGGCAAAAATAGGCCTTTTCAATGCAGACTCTGCCCTTCTACCAGTTGTTGATGGATTTGCCATGGTTGCTTCAAAAGTTGTAGAGTTTTCACTGAAAAGGTCACTTGATTTTTGCTTCCTTAGAATAAATCTACCTTTTCGTGCAATTAATTTCCTTAGAAAGTACGTGCAATTAAGGGTATGCCATTACCATTGGTCCATTCAATGTTAGCAACAAGGTGATACATGTGGGTTGGAGATCCGTATCTCTCAAGAATACCAAAACTCTACAAGAATGGAATTAGTACATTTCCTTCATTGCCTCCTTTCACAAATAAGCTCGTTGTATTGGGGAGAGTCCCTTTAGTTATGTTAATATTACTTAGGTGATATGAAGTACCTTTGAAAAGAAACACTCATTAATTTGTCAGATATTAGTATGTTAATCCATGTCTTTTCACTTACATGAGCTAGCTGATGCTGATGATGACAAATGACACATGTCAACGATCGGCTTATGTGAGCATTTACTCCCAATGCCCAAAAATTAATTTTGAGACCTTGTGTCAGATTTTGTGTATGATTTATTCTCTATTCACTAGTTGCTTTGATATCTTCCCATTGCCGTCTAGCCAAAAATAGACCTTTCATTGTTTGGGTTCACTGACACCTCTTTTCTATAAATAGATATGCCACCTTAAGGCTACATTCATTCAAAAAGTAAGCCTCTTGAGTTTATCCAACCTCTTCTTCATTTGCATATCATCTTTTGCTTTGCTGCTTTAGCCATGTTTGCCAGCCTAGGTACTCTTGTCCGTCTGCTCCCATGATGGCCACAATATGCCTTCATTGGGGAGATTACTACTGATAGAATCAAGCACCTAGTAAAGAGGTGAGATTGGATCGGGGTAATTTCCTTTTGTTGGGTCATCGACATGGAATTCATTGAAGATGAAAACTAGATGAGGAGCAATTGCAATATTCTGTCTCACTTCGTGGCCTCCCTCCTGGACCTGAATGTAGCCAAACCTTAGATATTGAAATTGTGTCACCACATGTTCGACGTCTCTCTATTGGAAGGGCTCGACGAGATCATGCAAGTTTCCATCCCTGGTGTCTACATTCTCAGTGTGATGGACCTTCGTCGGTATGTTGATTGTGGTGTGGATGTGCCCTAGCTGCCCTTTTCGAGTGACTTCCACACCATGGAATTGGAAAGCCACTGCACTTTGGCTTTTCCTATAGCTAGCTACTTCCTTCAGGAATATGGCATTGAGGTCGTTCCTAGGTTGGACTTCAAGAAGCATTTTGAGCTTCTGGCATACAATTGTGAAGACTAGGGTTGAGGCCTGTGCACCGTGTGTTGTGTGTTGTATGCTCCCTACTTTTCTGCTAAAAAGAAGAAGAAGAAGGAAAAATGACTATGAGCAAAATGCTCGCATGACTATGGTTGGAGGCCTATCTTTTGATTTTTTGTAAAAATACCTCGATTTTTCTCTTTTTGCACTTTTTCTCAAAGACCCTTTTTGGGTTTTGCTCGAGAGAGCTTTTCTATTGAAATTTGAGCCTTAGGCCGCCCCTATACTTGTAAATTTTGATAAAAATATCATATATGATACAGTATTTCCTTACCTCTTTAGTGTTCTTCATTTTTTCTGGCTTATTCTAAAACTTAAAACAATATTTACAAAATTTTACATATGGTACATATCTGTGAAATTTTTAAAGAATGTTGTACTTTAATGGAACAGTTTCAAATAAATACCATTTACCAATATCTCTAAAGAGTTTCCTTCCGTATCTTCCATCTCGTATGCATTATTTTTCTTACACACGCTAATTTGGAAGGGTCCCTTCCACAATGCTTTGAATTTGGTGTGCTGCCCGGGTTTTGCAGTGTGCTGATTTCAACACTAGGCTTCCTTCCTAGAAATATAGGTTGGAAGTATTTTTGTCAAAACATCACTTGATCATTTGTTGGAAGCCAATAATGGCTCCAAAGGCCTTTTCTCTATCTTCTTCCAGTTTTAGGAGTTCTGATATCCATACCTCCATTCTGCCGCTCTCCTCTATTTCTAGGGATTTCAATAATTGTAGAGTGGGGAGTTCCATAGAAATAGATAAAACTACCTCCATTCCATACACTAATTCATAGCGAGATGTCTTTAGGATCTGCTTCGACATGATCCGGTCTGCCCATAGAGCAACCCATAGATGCTTGTGCCATTCTCTTTGCTGTTCAGACCCAATGTGCTTGATTAACCTAATTAGGTTTTTATTTGTTGACTCTACTAACCCATTCCCTTGTGGGTAATAGTTTGATGAATTATTGAGGTACATCCCATTCTTAATAGAAAAATATGACATCTAAGAACCTACAAAGTCCCGACCATTATTGGATATGATAGTCTTTGGTGAACCAAAACTAGTCACCAAATCCTCTAGAAAGTTAACAATCTTGATCTTTGTAGCTCCTGTTAGGGCAATGGACTCTATCCACCTTGTGAAGTAATCAATCGCTGTGAGGATCCACTTGTGACCAACACTGGAGATGGGATTTATCATTCTGATATAGTCTAGTCCCCATTGAGAAAAAGGCTCTTTAGTTATGATGGGGCTTAAAGGAAAAAGAAAAATTATTCCTCTTGCCGACAAAAAACTAGCACTGAGTACATTTCTGCACCAAATGTTGTGCTTCAGAAAATATTGAGGGCTAATAGTATCTCGCTTGCATGATATTTTAGGGCGGTAGTTTTAGAAAAAAAATGTCCACTGTCAGGATTGCTATGGAATTCCGACAAAACCCTTTCTTCTTGGTGCTTGTCTAAACATCAAGGCAATAACCCATCATAGTTTATTTTAAATAAAATTCCCTCAACTAATACGTACCTAGTGGCTTGCAGTCAGTAGTATCTTCATTTGTGGAATGGGAGGGTCATTGAATAGTGTCATTTTTGCATATATATTGTCCAATCTTCCACCTAGGAGTCATTGGACAAATTGATTTGAGTAGACTTGATCAATATCCTTATTGGCTTTGAAACCCGACTCTTGTGCAAGATACTCACAAAGGCCTCTTCCCTACACCAACTTAGTCGGTTTGATATCTATGTCATATTCCAGGATCTTAGTGATCTAATTGGCTCTATTTTTAGTTATTTCTCCTTCACTAATATATTCCCTTACAGTTAGATGAGCAACCAAAATGGTGATGCTATTGGCCGATACTAGGTGTCATAACTTCTTAAGGCTCTTGACAATGGAAAAAACCTGCTTTTCTATAAAATTGTATCTAGTTTCATAACCCTTGAGGGTTCTTGAATGAAAATCAATGGTATGATCCCAATTATCTTCTTCATCCCTTTGAGTGAGAACAAAATCTATGCTATGTTGACCAATGTACACGTAAAGCAAGAAATATTTAGAAAAGTCTAGATTGGCCAACATCAGAGTAGTGAAAATAGCCTTCTTTATTTTCTCAAAAGCTACCTTGCCTTCAGGGGTCCATTTGAACATCAAGCTCTTCTTGAGCATCAACGTGATGGGTCTCATGATGCTTGTAAAGTCTAAAATGAATCATCTAACAAAATTAATCTTTCCTATGAAAGACTATAGCCCTTTCTGATTTATCGGTAGGGGTAAATCCATTATAGATTTCACTCTTTTGGGATCTATTGCAATTCCCTCCTTGGATACTAAAAATCCAAGTAGCTTACCTCAAAGTACTTAGAAAGCACATTTTTTGGGATTTAAAGAAATCTCAAAATTTTGACACCTCTAGAAAACCTGTTCTAGATGATCAAAATGATCAACCTTTAACTTTGTTAAAATTGTCAGGTTGTCTAGATAAATCAGAATGATCGAATTGATCAATCCCGTGAAAGCAATGCCATGGCCCACTGAAAAGTCATGCCAAAATTTGAGAGTCTAAAGGGAATCTTTGCATATGTGAACGCTCCCCACTTAGTGGTAAACATCATTTTATGTTGGTCACCTTCCTTGACATATACCTGATTGTATCCTGAGAAACCATCAAGCAATGAGAACTTCTCTGACCTGGCTACTGTTTGCAAGATTTGCTCCATGGATAGCAAAGGGTAGTGATATTTTAGTGAGGCCCTTTTCAGGTCTCAAAAATTGACACAAAGATGAATGCCACCATTTTTCTTTCAAACGGGCACCAGATTAGACACCCAAGTTGATTGTTTAATTAGGTAAATGATTTGGGACTCAATTAGTTTAGTGAGCTCTTGTGCCATCAGTGCCTTAAATTTCAGATTAATGAACCTCTGCTTCTGTTGGAGTGATTTTGACCCCTCCGCCAAATCGATGGTATGCTGGATTATATCGGGATCATATCCTCTAAGATCATTAGAGGTCCATGCTATGACCTTGTTGTACCTAGAACATAGATCCCTTAACCTTTCCTTATCTTCCCATGAAACACTCCTTCCAACTTTCTGCTTTCTGCCATTTCTGATGTCCAACCCTTCATAATCCTTTTCATCGGTTGTAAACCTTTGCTTACCATTCCTCACATCTTCACAATCAAAGAGATTCTCAAGGGAAATTAAACCCCAAGGGAGCTTATTTCCTTTTAGTTGAATGACCTGCCCTTCAGAAGGTTGAACTTTTGGTTTTGAATAGTTAGAAACTCCCTCTGACTTTTGGATAAAAGTGGCTATCTAGGTGTCATCCTCAAACACTTTCAAATTGTGGTCATTGTCGAGAATTGACGGTCAAACAATGATTTGAACTATGCTCTACTTTGAATTGGAAGTCGGCTCAAATTGTGACCCAATAGAAGCAATCTGATCCACTATATTGTGTTGGGATCGAGGAATGACTTGCATATTGAAAGCCTCAAAACCTTTGATTAAATCCCATATCCGATGTCTATAGGCCTTCATCCTCATTTTTTGGCATGCCCATCATACTAGATTCCAAGTCAATTATATTGTTGTGCAAAATTTTATCTCCCACAATTAATATTAAAAAGAAAGGAGTGGGCTTTGGCTTGCTTACCTCTTTCTCTTTTGCATCACCCACGTCGTTTGTATAAGCTATAGCTTTCCAAGCTTGAGGATTCGACGTTGGAATTTTATCTTTACTCTGATTACATAGTGGAACTTTGTTCGACTGTAGTCTTGATTCTTCATTTTTCAATGCTTCCCAAAGCAATTTATTTTTCTCAGGGATGGATATTACATCCCATAGAGACACATTGGTAGGTGCCTTCTTCAACTCCTCCACTATGTTGAGCATCTTGACTAGTGGGGCCTTCAGTTTGAATGGCAGAATCTCTCTCAGCTTGAGAGAGAGATGATCTTTTGTGAATGTATTTGATGTCTTATTAGACAATTTTTTGGGTGACGGTTGCATCCATTATTGCTGAGTCAGTTGAGTAGTTGACTATAGAAGCTATATTTCTTGTGGCAGTGGTTGGCGAGGCTTAGGACGAAGCAGAGCTTGTGGAACATGTTCTCCCACGAGCCTTCTCTTGAATCTAGTATTGTATTCTAACTATACCTGCGGAGTGCTAGTCGTCGGAGCTTTGTTCATGAATATTGCATCTTCTTCCTCCATCTAGGAAAGGACTGCTTGATCAGGTACGATATCCAACTCTTTCTCTACAAACATCCCTTGCATTTGCACTCTAAAATGGGCATTCTCCATTTCAGAGAATTTATATCCTTTCGCATTCAGAAGTGCACCTATGTTTCTTTGCTTTGCTATCCTTTGTTGCATGTTTCCCATTTGGAAATTTTGAGGCATATGGCTATCATTGTAGGGAAAGCACCATGTGTTTTTGTCATCTACCTAGTTATTTTGACCTAGAATCAACTCTTTGTTGTGGTTATCTTTGATTGTTTGTGACAACATGGTGACCATAAATATCTAGTTGGTGCGAGTCACTTGTTGACCTCCCCAACCTGAAGGTCCTTGGTATGTGCTCTGCTGATAGAAAGGCCTCCCTCCCTAGTAGGTTTGAGTGGCTTATTTCGGAGGAGCCACTTGTTTTCACTTAATGAGAAATAACTCATTAGCAAAAGATCACATCAAATCCTTCATATCATTAATGTCTACTGCTACAAAGGAAGAACCCGATGTGCTCGACTATATGGCAAGGTATACATACATAGATTGGGGTGAAGACAAACCTATCACTTGTGTCACAAAAGTTCTCAAAGAAGAATCCTCTCAAACTAGCATGCCTAAGATTTCCACAAAACTAGGCATTAGAGGTCATGACAGTAGCTTCCCAACATCTATAAAACTATTCTCTATGTATACCACCACCTCATAGGCATTGAGTAAGGGATCCCCTCCCATAGAAGTTATCAGGACCACAAAACCAAAATCGATAGCCTTTAGGTAAAATATGAACGCCATTGCATCTTGAGGTTAGGCAGTCACGGGGAACCTCTACGAGGTTTTGTTAAACCTGGTGTTGAATTTTCTTATAGCCTCTTATGGAGCTCTCTTGATGGTGATCAGTTGATGCAAAAGTGAAGAACTATCTCCCTTTTCTGAAAAACCTTCAAATAGATTTTCTTCGAGGTCATCCCATGAGCTAATAGAACTAGAAGTCAAGGATCTATACTAGTCTTGATCCTTCCCTTTGAAAGAGGTGGCCAACAATCTCATAGAAATGTTTTCCTTTGCAATATTATGCATTCTACATACCTCCACTATGTCTTGGAGGTGCTCAAAAGGGGTATTAAAGTCCTCTTCAAAGAATTTTGGAATAGCCTTGAGGGTGTTGGCAGGTATGATAGGCTAGACATTAGGAGGAGTAGGTGGCAGCAAGAGGGGGTACATGAGCCATGGAGAAAAGTTTTCTATGGATTGGATAAACTGGTATTCTTATTTGGAAACTCTGACATCCAAGCGGAGTAGATAAGGCTCTAAAATCTAGACTCTTACTCCTTACTCAACAATTTCTTATAGGCGATATAGATCTTGTAAATCTTCTTCTCCTAGGTACCGAGGAGGGTAGTTGGGAGTACTGAAAGTTATCCTTTGAGGATGATCTTATTTGAACCTTGGGTATGAAACCTCCAGTTTCCTTGGTATAATTTAGGAGTATTTCTGACTTCTAATTAGATGTTCAGAACTTGTCCCATGTTACTTCGTCCCACTGAGCGTGCTAGAAAAAGAACTGTTGATCATCAAATCTTGAGCATCTCTGACAGTCTTATGGGAAATTTAGCGAGTGGGGGAACAATATGCGCCTCATTGAATACCTCTGGTATTTTTATAGAAAGCTGATTCTTCTTTGAGTTTGGGAAAACAGTAGAAAGAAATGTAAACAAAAAACATAAAAATGGCGATGCACCAACGCTTTTACAAAATTTCAAAACCACAAGTTCCTTTCTATGAATGACATGATAGAAATAGAACACCACATCCCTTCATTGTTGGGAAGAGAATGACTAGCAGAGGCTAGATACAAGCATAGTGCAGTCATTCAATCCACCTGTAGGAAGTATGTATTAAGATTCAACCAAACATAGAAGTTCCAAGAATCAGTAGAAAAACATTAAAAATCTACATAAACTCTTCCTCTTAATATAGAATAACATGAAGAAATGATAACCCTATAAATAAAATAGAGAAGTCCAATGACATAATCTAGTTTCTATACATTATAACTTTATCATGCACACATACAACATGGAAATTGAATAATCAAACTATTCAGATTAAGCAAGACACAGTGTTCTATTTAGGATGAAGATATAGAGAATGAAACATTGAAAGATGCCATATCATGGACAGTTTCAAGTATTTATCCCAAATAACTCATATTTCCAATATTAAATGAACTTAGAACAAAGATTAGATTCCAATCCAATGATAGTTTGAATATATAAAAGAAATAACATGCCAGAGTGAAGCAGTGTTCTATAAACATTAAAATAAAATATTCCTACTAACTATGAAAGCTAAATAAACTTTTTTCCAAAAGGAAAACATCAGGAACCCTTTCTACATGTTGCCACCTCTAATTTATTGTTGCTAACAAGAGAGAAATGTTGACTTCATTTAGAAGTAATGACTGCTAGGCATCCACATCTGATATCTTGGAAACTGATCCTAGATCATTTTTTAGGTTGCTGCAATCATACTCATCAACTTTCAACTGCCGCATTAATATCATTTAGATATTTTAATAGGATTGCCCCTTGTAAATGCTCATATCCTAGAAGATTAGTCTAGAAAAGGTCTTATCAACTGATCAAGTGGCTTTGGCAGCACTGAAACACATCCCTTCATTAGAAAAAGGAAATAAGCATTTCGACAGACTCCAAAGGAAGGCTCCCAAGATACAACTACTTTGCAATGAAGATATGACGTGTCGTGCAGGCGGGTAGTCTCAATTTTGCAAAAAGTGATTTTAAGGAATCATCCACCAAGCTGCCACGTGGTTGACTCCCAATTGAAAGGAAAGCGATCAAAAAAATGTGCATAGCCACCACGTGGTGCCTTGCACGCCCATCGGAAACACAACCTCTTCACACGCAGATCTTCCTGAAGACAAAAGTAAAGACAAAAATAAAAAATAGACTAAGGAAATTTTTTGCTTCACACTACTTATGGTCGATATTGCAGAATCTACTGATGACTTGGATATTATTTAATTGCATCCTATCTTGCTACCTAGTATTTACCTTCTATATTTATTACAAACTATTGTGGGGATTCCACTTGTATCCGAATACATCCTTGATTTTCATAAACCTAGACCTATCATAATCTCAACAACTGCATTTTTGCTTGGATTTGTATAGTAACCTAGGAGGTGGGTCGACGAGTCTTAAATAATTGAATGTGATTTTCAATCATTTTATATCCAAAATCTTGTCATTCCCTACCATCCCTTACCATCACCTTTCTCTGCATCTATTCTATATTCTTCATATTTTTAAGTCAACTTACTATTGTAGGATTTTTATTGCAAAAGTTCCACAATGGCTTCATCATAGGATTTCCATACACATCAATAATTGTATGCAATATTATCCTTGACAAGGTTTTACAATGCCACTTTTATATCATTAATACCTTTGCTTCATCCCATTCATCCACACAGTCCAATGGTTTTTAACCAATCTTCACAACCTTCATAAATCATACGACATGGGAATTCAATGTGATCTCAAGAATATTACGTTCTAGACACATCCATGCCCCTTTAAGGCCCCCTTTAATATCTCCACAAGGATATAAAATGCTCAAAATTATTACCACCTGCTTAATCCATGTATTAACTTGTAGACTTGATTCAATGTGGGTTCTCGATGATGTTCAGTGGTCTCATGATAATCCTACTAGGTATGTAGTTCATTACAGTCATTTGAATCGATCCATTTCATGAGTTTTGAGGATACACAAAAGAATTTTTCTTATACACCAAAAATTTCCACCAACCTATAAGCTTGATTTAATATTACATCAAGACCTTTGGAGCCCTCGGTCTCACCTTTATATGATACTTCAAAATACTTGCTAAGCGAGACACCACATCGATTTGGTACCCTCACATTAGGGATACAAATACCACCTTGTCCATTTGAATATGAGATTCTTCCAATAAGTGAATAAATAGTTCAGACTCAATATGATAATTAGTAGCTTCAAATATAATACTAGGGTGTGATGTACATAATTGGGTTTAAGATTCTAATTCATTGAGATTTTTTTTACAATCATCACTATTTTATTGTTTTAAGGGGTTGTTGGAATTTTCAAACAACTTGGACATATTTACCTCATTCTTGCAGTTAGGAATTTTATTTTTTGGGTATTAATTTCTCATTTTCATATGAATTAAGAAAATGTGCAGTATGA
This sequence comes from Sequoiadendron giganteum, assembly GCA_007115665.2. Taxonomy (NCBI): domain Eukaryota; kingdom Viridiplantae; phylum Streptophyta; class Pinopsida; order Cupressales; family Cupressaceae; genus Sequoiadendron; species Sequoiadendron giganteum. The sequence goes on along the minus strand of CM021108.1, from coordinate 306,113,991 downwards.
TTCCTTATGACGTATGCACCATTTGAATTAAAATGAATGGATCTTAGATTTTGAAGGTTTGATTTGCACAAATTATGATGATAAATTGACAAATATTTGGCCTAATAAGTAGAATTTTGGTTTAGTTTATTATGGTTTTATGCAGGAATGAAGATACAAGGTCAACTAGATCCCAAATTTTTAATGGGATATGTGATACTTTACTTAGGCTTTGTTGATTGATGTCATGTTCGAAAATTATGCCCAAATCTATAATAGGTTGTTGAATTGTTCCAAATTTACATTGAGTTAAATTTTGTATAACAACTAGATGTTTTATATTCACCAAGGAGTCGGGAGGGAGTCCAAAGGAGCTACAGCTGAAAGTGAACTAGGAATTAAATACAGTCCCTAGAACTTAATGCTAGATTTATGCCAAATGTTTGCTAGTTATGACATGCCATCTCTATGCCAGTTATATAAAATGATTTGATGGATCAGGGGAGATATTTTGTGTAATTTCAAAGTAAGGTTTGTAATTGAATTAGTTGGAGATAAATGATGAATATGTTAATTATTTAATGTCCTCCAATTATTAAATGTTGATGTAGTCTTGACCCTTGGTGTTGAGATGATATCCACCATTAATCATGCCTTAGAATTTGTTGTCCTTGCGTATAAAAGGAAGCATTCTCTCATTATAAAGGTTGTTGGATTAGAATTATTCTAAGTATCTAAATTTTGAAATGAATACAAGCATAAAATTGGATATTGATGTTTCACTTGTGGTTTCTCATGTTTGGATGGTTCCTTTATTTGATGTCAAATAAAATTTAGTTATAATGGTGATGAAGTGTGAAGATATTTTATAGAGCTTTGATTTAAACCATATGTGGCTTACTGATTGTAAGTTTCTTTGTATGGTTAGTTTGAACCTTTTTTAGTATTAGTTCAATTGTGAAAATTTATTTATGTTACAATAGAATTGGGTATTTATATGAATTTTCATGATCTAAAATTATTCCATTCCATTTGAATATTGCACTATTCTTGTGGCATTGGGAGTCAATATTTGATTAAGAAATAATTGGTTTTGTGAGGGATCTATCTATCTAAAGCATCAAGTCATTATTGTCATTGTCCTTGAGGTTTCTCAACTTAATCTCTTCTTACCCTATATTTTAAAATTTATTTGAAAAATTTAGTTAGTTTAGAAAAAAAAGAATCACCTAAATTGCAATAATAGATGTTGAAGTCTATTTTTAGATCTTAAATCTATAAATCCAATTAGGGTTTCCTAAAATATCCAAACCATTCAAAACCCTTTATTGTCAAGTTCTAGTGAGGTAATTGTAAGGCCCCTTGTTAAAAAGAAGAATTTTAAACCATTTAGTCATTTTTCAAAGTCAAGACCTGACTATCAAAACATTATTTTAATATTTCTAAAGTATTAGAGGTTGGATTTCCTTTCAAGAAAGACAAATTAATTAGCAAATTGTTTGTGTTGTGATGTGCAAAAAACTCGTCAACAAAAAATATACTAGAAGGGTTAACAAATGATGAGATAGAAATTAAATGAGCTTTCAAGTCATAAATTTGAGATATGATAGATCTCTCTATAGGATTCAAAATCCAAAAACCTTGAAAAATCAGAAAACCCAAAAAAGGAAAGATGCAAATCCATAGGTCCAATAGTTTGATATCTCTTGTTGTGTAGAAAGTCATAGGGCTAATATTCCACATTTTGAAGAGTCTCTAAATAGACAATTATATCCTAATAATGTGTATCACTTTTCTTTATTAGATAGGTGTTTGATACATGAAACCACTCATCATGGTGAAATTAATTTTCTAACAATTTTGACATGATTGGATATGGTTGTGGAAAGAAAAAATATTCTAGGAAGTGTATAAACCTAAGGTATTGTTAGCATCATATGAAGCTTCTTTTGCAAATGATGAAAGTACATCAAATTTCATGAATGATCAAGTTAGTATTGGGAATAAGGTATGTTGGGAGAACTTCCTAATGCCTAGTTGGTGTAGAGTACATAATGTTTCTCATTCATAATTCACATGTTTACTATGCCAAACTGTAATCAAAGAAGTCAAAGAAAGTGTAGGATTATTAGAGTAGTCTAGTACAAAGTCCCCTACCTTCCTTGCAGAGGATTTACATAGAATGGAAATTCAAGAATTAGAGGCCTACCGTATTGAGAATGTTCTATAGTTAGACATTGCAACAAATCTTAATATTCACCAACAACAAAGATTATAAAAGACAAAGACGATGCATTAAATGAAGAAGTGATTGAACAAAAATATTTTAATTTAATCCTACCAAGTATTCAATCATGCTAGGGTGATATTTTCATAAAAAATTACTAGTCAAAGGTAGCAAGACCAAATTTTTAAGCCACCAATGAATGATGATGACTCTTCTTCTTGTTAAAATTATCTTCATTTACCGGAATTCCAGTTCAATTGTGTATACATAGAAGGATATTTCTAACTAGTAATTGAAGAATTTAATACTATTGATGTACATGAGGTATCCTCTAATTGTTCTTAATCTAGTAATCAATTATATAATTATTATGGAACAAGACAATCCAACATTTTATTACTTAGTAGCAGCAAAAATATATTATTCAAGTCTCAATTAGCTATAGCAATTGAAGTCCTAAAAAACAAGGTTCCCACACATGAAATAAATGGATTATTTTAGGACTCAATGGCAAGAAGGATAAGTTTGATCAACTATGAAGAGGAATAATAACAAAATTTATAGATGAGTATCCAGAGTTACAACAACATGAAGATTTTGGGGATTTTGTTAATGAATATTATCAATCCCTAACATGTGAGCTGGATGGAGAGAAGATAAAAGAAATTGTTAGTAAGCATCCAATAGTGCACCAAAAAGAAGATTTAACAAATATGATTGTGATAGATGTATCATGTCAATTACAAGCTACACTAGGGAATTTTTATCCCATTAGATGATGATGTTCTCTCATTAAATACAAATGACCTAAGCAAGATAGATCATGTATGTCAAATTTTAATAATGAAGAGTCTCACCTACATTATGTTGACCTACATGAAATTAAATAAGACATTGATATACTTTTTGAGGAAAACAATCAAGTAACTATATATGGTGAAGTTTGTCAGCATGTCTTGTTATATCTTCTTGAAGGAGAACAAATTGAGATTGTGGATTATGAAGATTTTCTTGGAGAAATACATGTTGATTCACTATCTCAACTATACATAGATCCAAGAATAGGTGAAATGTTCCATGAAATTGAATAACCTAATATCTTTAATGGATTATTGAATAATGAATATAAAGATCTATGATTCAAGAATGTTGCATCATGAATTATGTCCTCCTAAAGATAAATATGTAAGAGAAGACAACAAAAATGTTGAAAATGAACAAATATTTCTACTTGAACTAATGACAAGCTAGGTCGTGTCTCTATTTTCTCTAGTAGATTGTGATATTTTTCAATTTAACTATGGGCACTTGATAAATGGAACATGATTATGGATTAATCACAGACCTAATGAACTACCTTAGTTGTTAACTCTTCATGGTCATATTATTGAGTTTGAGGCTATATAAATCTATTTATTTGAATACATAGATGAATTTTTAAGGTTTAGGATAGTGAGCCCTACCTTGTTACTTCTTCACATATTGGGAAGTCCTATGCAGGAATGTGTTAATTATTCCTATCTAAGATTTATTGATTTAGAGAGTGTCATGTCCCCTTTTTTGGGAAACCAAATAAAGGGAGAAATCTAAGAATCCTACTGCATTTCATCATAAAATACCCTCCCGACTTGTGGGTTGGAATATAGCTTATAAAATAAAACTTACACATCATATCCAAATCTCATAGAAAAAGGATCATATAATAGAAAGATATCACCATAAGGAGGTCACCCATCCAAGCTCCCTATACCAATGTAGGATTTCTTTCAGGAATTCCTCTGTAGGAGCACATTATAAATTTTGGTTTTGAATATAGAATTTGCAATGACACCTACACATCATATAAAAATCTCAAGAGGAAAGGATCAGGTACTGAAAAGATATTGCTATCAAAATATAACTGTGTTAGACCATTGGCACCTACTTAAACAAGCATAATGGATAGGACACCTCTAGATTGTTCAAAATCAATCATGGAGCATTAGGAAAAATAAAAGGGACTAGGAAGGCTCATCGATAGGTCCATAGGGACACATTATACAAAAATGCATCTCCATTTGTCTTAGGGATGACCTAATGTAATGTGTAGTATTGTAAATTTTGGGCTTTCTGCCAATTTTTCTCAAGCCAACTTTCTCCTCTTGGGAGAATGATAGCATATAAATCTAGGTAGATAATTATTATAGAGGGTATGCATGGATTATGATATGTTTTTGACATTTATGTTTTGATTCCTTCTATGGACAAAAACCCATAAGATTTTGTGATCATTTGACGAAAACCCAATGATCACTAGGATCAAAGAGAAAAACCCCTCTAATGCTTGAGGGAATTCTCATTTAGGGATTTAATTTGAGCTTCACATAATCTATAAGAAAGTTAGTAATATTGTTGTTGGTCTATGGTAGAATTGTATATCATTCCAAATCAGTATTAGTGAGTTGTATTTAATTTATCATATATGTCGATGAAATTATAAAGTTTATGAATATATCAAAGTGATATTTGTGTTCATATATTTTTGTTCATTCAATTCAACCTATAAATTGGTTTTTATGTTAAAATTATATGCCAAGGACATTACATTGGTATCAAATCATGATTCCACCAACCTAGAGGATTTTCTAATGATTGATGATTCCAAGCAACAAAGTGATCAGATACCTAAGGTGGGAGCAAAAGAAGTCCCTTGTGGTGAGTCTAGATTTAAAATAGGAAATCATGTCTAAAGAAGAAAGGAAAAATTCTAAAGATGATGAAGAAAAAGATAAATTCTTTGCAACTATGCACAAATTGGAAATGATCGTGGAACAAATGTGGTCACAAAAAATAAGAAGTGTGTAGAAGATAATAGAGTAGAAGGAAGAACCTCTAGTGAGAAGAAATCAATACCCAACTCAAAGACAACTAAAGCCATTTTCCTATTAGATAATGAAGAAGAAGAAGAAGCTACCTTGATTATTTCAACTGAGAGGTCCCCAATTTTAGTAGCTACAAAATCGTATTAGGATTATGTCAAACAATATAAGAAGAATGGAAGGGAGATAAAGAGAAAGATCCATAAAATTTTGGCCCCTAATTTTCATGGAAGTAAAAAATATTAGCTAGGGCTTGGCTCCAAAAATTGCAAACCTATTTTTCACTCAATCCAATGAAGGAAAATGATTCTATACAACTTTTAGTCCTACACCTTGAGGGCAATGATTATGAATGATGGTATCATGGAAAAATTACACGAGGCCTTGATTAGGTAAGCGCTTTTGAATATTTAATTCAAAAGGTTCTTGAAAGGTTCGAGCTAGAGATGAGGAATAATATTTCAGAGAGCTTTCCAAATCAAACAAAAATCCACAATCAATGAGTATGTAGAAGAATTCCAAAATATTTCCGTTATGGTTCCTGGCATATTAGAAAATAGAACCGTCTATCTTTTCCTTGAGGAACTGTTAAAGGGGTTTATTAAAGCTTTTGCACCATCAACTTTGTAGAAGGCTATTAGAAGAAGTTTTCAGCTTGAACCTTCCATTCCCAAGAAAAATTTGGCACATCAACCCAAAGTTACTACTCCATGACAGTAAAAAGGTGGTTTTTATAAAAAAAAAATTCATATACTGATACAAAGGAGTACACCACTAATTGATACTAAGAGATTAGATAATGAGTCAAGAAATGAACTCTGGAGAAAGAAAATTTTATTTTCATGTAGGGAACCATGGGTTTCAGGACACAAATGCCTAGGCAAGGGGTAAGTTTACTATGTATAAGTCACTTTCGATAAGGAATCAAAATCAGATGAATTAAAGGAGTTCCATGATTTGGAGGATCCTCCACATGAGGAAGAAAAATAAGAGAGATAAAGTACCCTAGCATCACTCTCAAGAACACATAGATATCATCCCTTTAAGGTCTTGGGAGTCCTTTCCAAACAAAGAGTGAATGTGTTAATTGATGGAGGAGCTACTCACACGTTCATTGATGAAGGAATCATGAAAAGGAGAAGAATAAATGAAGAATATTTCAAAGGTTTCAATTTCACTGTGGTAGATGGGTATAATCTTCCCTACAAGGAGAAAATTTGAAAGCTTGACATAGCCTTTGGAGATCATAATGTTTGTGATGATTTCTATGTCATTGGTTTAGGTGATATTGATGTGATCTTGGGTGTAAAGTGGATACAATCACTAGGTGATTAGACTAAAAAATACCAAACAATGGGACTCAAGTCCATAGCCAATAGGAAGGATGTGGTTCTAAAGGGAATGACTAAAGGAGGCTCACAAGTAGTATCAATCAAGAAAATATATTTAAGGATTTTTTGGAAGAGCCAAGTTTCTCAGGATGATAGTTGTTTTGTGAATTCAAAAGACTCTTTTGAAGGTAAGAATGGTCAAGTTTATATTGATATACAAAATATTTTGAATAAGCATAGTTTTGTTTTCAATGATATGCCTCACGAATTACCACCGAATAGAGGTTTCCATCATATCATATAAATTGAACCAGGATCAAAGTCAGTTATGAACACTCCTTACTACCATCCTCAAATGGAAAAAAAGGAGATAGAGAAAGAAATATGGGAGTTGTTGGATATGAGCTAAATAAGATAAATTTCTAGTCCTTTCACATCTTCTATGGTGCTAGTAAATAAAAATGATGAAACTTTGCAGATGATCATAGACTAATGTGAATTTAACAAGAAGACCATTAAGAAATGGTACCTCATATCATGGATAGATGAAATAATTGATGAAATACAAAGTGTGGTATAATTATAAAAGATTATTTTGAGGTTTGAATATGACCAGATTTGTATGAGGGAAGAAGATGTATAGAATACTACTTTCTAGTGTCATTATCCAAGCATTTTGAGTTCCTAGTTATGCCCTTTGGTCTCACTTTGATGCTTTGATGAATTTATAATCATGCATGGATAAGTTTTTGGTAAGAACTTGAGGAGGTTTGTGTTGGTTTTCTTTGATGATATTTTGATCTATAAAAAACATGGGAAGAAAATTTAAAGAATTTGGATAGAGTCCTAAGAATTCTGGAACAACAATCACTCTTTACAAAGATGTCCAAATTTGAGTTTGGGGTAAAATAAATATTGTATTTGGGATATTTCATAAGTGATAAAGGAGTTTAGGTCGATCAGTAGAAGATTCAAGCCATTCTAGATAGGCTACCTCCTATAAACTTGTCTCAGCTAAGAGGTTTCTTTGGATGGATAGAGGAAGCACAAAGAACCTTTGAGAAGCTAAAAGAGGTAATGAGTTCTTCTTTGATTCTTACAATTCCCGATTTCTCACTTCCATTTGTTGTAGAGTTTGATGCCTCTGAAGAAGGAATTGGAGTTGTCATTTCTCAGAAGGGGCATCCTATTTCCTTTGAGAGAAGAAATTTCAAGCCCTTTGAGAAATAGTACTTGGTATATATTAAAGAGATGTTGGCTATAATGCATGCCTTGGAGAAGTTCTGGTGATACCTAGTGTGCGAAAGATTTATGGTAGAATTAGATTACAATAGCCTAAAAAATTTGAATGATAGGCAATAGAAATGGGTTAGTAAACTTCAAGAATATGATTTTGATATTGAATATGTCAAAGGAAAAAATAATATTATGGTGGATGCACTCTCTAGGAGACCTACTCTATGTCATGTATCCATCACATCAATAGATTGGAAGGATGCAATCATGGAGGAATACACCATGGATCAATTTTTTACCAAAATTTTGGAAGGTACAAAAATATGACTAGTATGTGGTGTCATAAGGTCTAATTCTATTCAAGAATAGGGTGTTCTTGGTTCTCAGATCCAAGGTGAAAGATAAGATACTAGAATCTTATCATAATGCACCTATGGCAAGGCATCCTAGGTTCTATAAAACTTACCAACAAATCAAAGATTTTTTTTTCTTGGAAGGGCCTTAAAGATGATGTTCTATCCCACATAAAGGAGTGCACCACATGTAAGAGGAATAAAGGAGAGCAATCATTTCTGGCTGGATTGCTACAACCACTCCCCATTCCAAAACACAAATGGGAAAGTATCTCTATGGAATTCATCACCGAATTTCCCAAAGCTCAAGGGAAGGATTGAATTCTTGTTTTTTTTCCAATTTCTTTCCAATCTCCACTAGGAGTTCAAGGCTTCAAAAGTTGTAGATCTATTTCTCAAGGGGATCTTTTGGTTGCATGGGTTACCCAAAAACATTGTTAGTGACAAAGATAGATGGTTTCTCAGAACTTTTTGGAAGGATTTATTTGATTTGATAGGCACCAAGATCACTCCTAGCACAAGATATCATTAAAAAATTGATGGGAATAATGAAATAGTAAATAAATGGCTGGAAGGATATTTGAGGAATTATGACACTAGTCAACAATCTACTTGGATGAAGTGGCTTCATTTAGGAGAATACTACTACAACACAACTCACCACATGTCGATAGATATGTATCCATTTAAGGCACTTAATGGATATGATGCCTTAATGTTTATAGAACTAACCCTCACAAACAATAGAGTTTCGACAACAAGTGATCTAATCAAAGTCGTGATATATTGAGATCACTCAAGGATCACTTACAAGTGGCTCAGAATTAACAAAATATTAATACTGAAAAAAGTTGCATAGAGAGATCATTTGAGGTGGGGGATATGGTATTTCTAAGATATCATCCATATAGAAAACCCCCAATCAAGAAAACTAGGTTAGACAAGCTCAACCCTAAGTTCTATGGGCCATATAAGATAACCAAGAAGGTTGGAGAAGTGAGGTGGAGCTTCTAGTAGATAGTAAAAATAAAAATTTATTCCATGTCTCATGTCTAAATAAGGCTCTTGGACTGCATATTACTCCTTCAAGAGAGTTACCCCCACTAGATTAGGAAGGGAAGCTCATTCTCATTCCAAAAGTTGTGATTGATGCCATAGTCAAAACTTTGAGAAAATAGAAGATAAACGAATATATTGTTTAGTGAAAGAATCTTCCCCTTGAAGATGCTACTTGGGAAGGATTTGAAATTTAAAAAAACCTCAATATACATTGCTTGAGGACAATCAATCATGATAAGGGAGGACACGTTATATCTCATTTTATGGGAATTCAATTGAATGGCAAAATCTAAGAATCCTACCATATTTCATCATAAAATACCATCCCAACTTACGTGTTGCAACATAGATTATTTAATAACACCTAAAAATCATGTCCAGAGCTCATGGAAAGAGGATCATATGCTAGGTCCAGATATCACCATCAGGAGGTCGCTGTCCAGGCTCACTGTACCAAAGCAAGATCATTTTTTGGAATTTCTCTGCATTCCTCCATAGGAGCACATTTCAGCTTGTAGTTTGGAATATAACATATACAATGACACCACATAATATCCAAATCTCAAGAGGAATGGATTAGGTACCAAAAGTATATTTCTATCAAAATATAACTATGCTAGACCATTAACACCTACTTCAACAAGCATAATAGATAAGATACCTTCAAATCGTGTGACATCATCATATAGCATCAGGATGAAGAAAAGTGACTAGGAAGGCTCATGGATACATTTTTAGGGCCACACATTATCTATAAAGGCATCTCCATTGACCTTAGGGCCAACCTAGTGTAATGTGTAGTATTATAAATTTTGGGCTTTAGCACCAATTTGGCTCAAGTCAACCTGCTCCTCTTGGGAGAATGATAGCATATAATTATAGGTAGATAATTATTATAAAGGATATGTATGTACTATGATATTTTCTATAAATTTATGTTTTTATTCCTTCTATGGATGAAAACCCAATGATCACTAGGATCAAAGGATGAAACCCCTTTGGTTCTTGAGCGCATTTTATTCAAGAATTGCATATTAGCTTCATGAAATCTATAAGGAAGTTAGTAGCACTATTTTTTTTGTTTATGGTAGCATTATATATCATTCTATATTAGTATTAGTGATTTGTATTTAATATATCATATATGTGGATGAAATTATGAAGTTTACCAATATATCAAAGTGATCTTTATGTCCATAGGTTGTTTTTCATTGAATTCAACCTACAAATCAATCTTTATGTTAAAATTATATGTTAGGGATGTTACAAAGAGTCCTTGTTCACATAACCATTTTTAATAAATTCATCATAGTTTTTCATTTTGTTTCCTTTTGTTAGTTGGTTATTTTAGGTTTGGTTCAAATTTTTTTTGTAGTCTAGTTGGGGAGCCCTATCATTTTCTTCTTTGTTATATAGATGCAGCAATATAATTAATTATCTAAAAAATGTTTGATTATTTTTTTGGAAAAAAATAGTCATATCCCTATGAATGGGTAGAGAATGTCCCTTGGTAGCATCATATGATTTTGACTTTCTTTAGGAAGATGAATCAATGGTATTATCTAACTGGGATTATCCTAAAATGTCATATCTTTAACATATTTTTAAGGATCTTGAGGTTACAGTGAGATTATTTGTGAAGTCATCTCAAGTGAAAAATATTAAGTTCTTGCTTCAACACTATTGTATTTATCAACCCTAATAGCAAGATTTGTTTCTTTTAAGTTGAAAAGAAAAAATAAAATCAAAAGAAAGAAAATAAAATAGATAAAATGAATGAAAATCAAAGAAATTCAACCTTTTAGGAGGATTCAAATATCTCCATTGGGGCTATGGATTCTTGGATGGCGGTAGAATTATGTTCGATGGAATTATAAACACAACCTCATCAAGGCTATAGACACTTAATTGACAGTGAGACAATGTCTACTTTTCTTTTTAAGTTGGATCATTTGCACATCTTAACATGATCGAACATAGGTTCCTATAATAACTTATGGATAGGGTCAAAGGATGAGTGGCATAAGTCACTTTTCTAAAAAGGCAATTAGAAACTTGCAACTTTGGAAAAAAGACCAAGTTATGGTCTGTTGAGGTTAGCACTGTATCTTCTTGAGATCTATGAATCATCCATGTTCAATAGTAACTTGTCTTCATCATATAATAGAAGGATCCAATGGTGTTTGTCTTATCTTCCTCTCTAAATATAGTACCACTTTTCATTAGATGATTAACCTCATATTCAAATACAAATCTAGTAACAAAGTTCATAAGAAAATTCCCTTCCACTCTTCAAATGCATGCAAAATTCAAAGTTCCCAATTTGACACCAAAATCAAGTTTCACATTCCTTTTTTGGACAACATTAGATATTATATTCCCTTGATCATAAATATACCTTATTTTTATATCTTTTTAATAGTATTATCCCCATGGGTTCAATGATTAGGAACTTTTGAAAATGTATGCCTTGAGATCAACATAAGTGTATTATTGTTGCAATGAATACTAAAATGGGATCCATAATTTATAGTATTTTGTGAATCTCAATCTACTATTTAATAATTCATTTAATCCATTTGGTATTTCATCATATTCATAGAAATTGATTTCAAGTGACAACTTGGTGAATTAACTTGGCAAATGTGTTTTGGAAGACTTTTATTCCAAGAAATACTATATTGCAATCCTTTCAAGAAGAGATTGAAATTAATACACATTTGCATCTTAATGCCACATTTATGCTATGAAAGTTTGGCCTATTTACATATAAGTCTTGCTTGTCAATAGAATAGACTTGCATTCAATGCATTAAAACTTTTCCTTCCATCATTTTGGCATCAACATATCATAAATCCACATGTTGTTTACTTGATTAAAAATGTGGTCCCTAGAACACAAAGAAGATTTTTTTTATCCCAAACCTTGAGCTTGGCACAACAACTAGATAGCATAAACATTCGAGAATCAATTTCTAGGAAATTTTCATAGGTTAGAATAGAAGCGTCCTCTAGTAGCATCAATAATCATCATTATCTATAAAATTGTAAAAAATCCTTTATCCAACTCATAACTGCCAAGTCTAACATCATGATATCTTTGGTTTCTTTTGGGGACCCATTTCTCCATCTTTAGGATTGTATTTGATCCCTAGGAAATTATCAACATTTCTATCACCAACAATTGGTGTCAAAATTCTTGGGTTCTCATTCTCAACTATTGTAAACCACTTCTTGGATTGCTAGTTTTCCTTGGTTTTATTTGACCACTAAAAACAATATAAGGAGTCCCCATCTTGGATTGGACATCATGCATTTTCTCCATGTGGAAATTAATGGGGTGTCCCCAATATTCATTTTCTTTAGCTTTTAACTCTTCCTAATATTGTTTCATTTGTTTCTCTCATTTCGTTTTAGTAGGGCATTTTCTATGGAACTTGTGTGATAGCTTTCAAAATGCTTCCTTAGGTTTAATAATGTGACTAAACTATGGTCCAGAAGTATCTTTTTTGGTCCATCATTGGCTTGGACATCAACAAGCTTGCTCTTTTTTTATCCATATTCATCCATAAAGCGTGTTGTAGGTCCTTTAATGTCACCATTGATTAGTGAATTTGTATGTCACATTGAAGTCTCATGTGTTGCATGTCACTTAAAACTACCTACTAGACCCCACTCATTGTCCAGAAACTTTAACAAGTGCCACATAGTGGCCAGTACTTTCTTTTATAGTAATGTAATTATTAGTTTTTAGATTTAGAAAAATGTAAGTTTTACTAATGTGAATAAAAATAAATGCAAGTTTTGTTAATTATAGTGTTTTATTATTGTTAATTAGTTATTTGCATGACCTAACCCTAACCCTAACTCACACCCTAATTCTAACCCTAATCACAACCCTAACCTTAATCCTAACAATAAATTCTTAGCCATTATCCTAATCTCAGACCTATCTCTTACCCTAACTATGGTCATAACACTGTCCACAACTATGGCCATAACTCTAACCCTAATAATAAATAATTGTAGAGTGACACTACAAATAAAATCTATGAATTAATATTGGGAATAAGATTTGAAATAAAGATATTAGATAAATAAAATTTTGGAGCATTATGTCTATTAATCATATTTTAGTGATTTTCTTAGTAATATTTTTTTAATTTATTTTATTTTTTGAATAGTTCCAACCATAATTTTTATCTTATTCTTAATTCTAGTCCTAATCCTAATTATAGTGCTTTTAAGATTATAATAATTATTAATAATAAGATTAGAATTATAATTTAATTAATAAATATAATAAGTTTAGTTCTTTAAATTTAAATTTTATTTGTTTTTATGTATATTTTTAAGTTAATAAAATTTGGAAAATAAAAAAGTGACAATATCAAATAGTTTAAGATTTAATCTAATTTTTAATTTTAATTGTGTAAAATCAAATCCATATGAAGATTATTTATGGATGTGCTTTAATTTAAGTAATATTTTATTATTTTAAAAGTGTGAATCCAAATCTCTATAAAATAGTTAATTGACTTTTTTGTGATTTTCTTTAATAGAAAAATAACAATTACATACATTGAAAAAAATATTTTTTTAAAAATATATAAAAATAACTAACATTTATTTATTTTAGAAAGATTTAGTGAAATGACTTTATAAAGCAAAAAATGAAAAATCATTTAAAAAAATGTTAAAAAATAGTTTACCTTACTTTCCCTACAAATTTGTCCATAACACCTCAAACTTCCTAACAAATTTTGTTCAAGAAAAATAATTTTTACAATTTTTAAAGTTAATTATTTAACATATTCACTTTAAAAAAATTAAATTATATTTGAAAAACATAAAATTCTAAATTTTAATTGATTCAAAACCAACTTATTAATAACTAATTAACAAAATGAATTAAAAAACTATTACAATAGCACTACACCTAGCCAGTATAATAATGCCATATACCTATGTATCAACATTATATTTTTATCGAGCTCTTTCATTGATGGATTATTTAACTAAGTGTTAGGGCTCCGATTTATTCATGTATATAAGAGCTCCCCTTTTAAGTCTCGATACCATTTACAATGATGTCAAATGATCGTCGAACAAAACCAAGAAATGTAATTATGTACACAACATATTGCAGATAGCCCCCAAGGCAAGAGTGGTACCCACCTGCGAAACACATTTTCCTGTAAGTTTCTAAATCCATTTTATACATTCTGCAACCATAGTGTGCCATGAGAAAACATCTCTTCGAATCACTCTACCAAACAGTTCTTGTGCTTTGTCTCTCTTTCCACATTTTGCATATATTCTGCTAATCAAAGGTCGCAAGGGTGCTGGCGTAGGTTGTGAATTTGGTTTTACACCTACCATTTGTGTGGGCTTAAGAGTTTCTCAAATCTTTTCAATAAAAACATCTTGTGCATATCATGCAAACATTGCGTTTCACATTTTGCATGCACACCTATCAGAGCAGTTGCGACTACAACATCTAATAAAAATCTACTCTTCATCTTGCTACGATGGATGCTTACGCATCGTCCCAGCATTCCTCCTTCGGCGCAGAACAGTGAGGAGGCTAGAAAACGTTCAAGTATTTGTCTTTGCAGATGCCGATTATATTTTCGTGAAAATTTCTACAGCCTTTTTAACAACTCCATTATGTGCATGTTCATGCAATCATATCATCCGTTAGATGTCATCTCGTATTGTCTATGATTCCAAAAGTTGCATGAATATTGATAATAGTGGACCATGTTGTTATTACACTCCCTACACATTCTACTTTAATCAAGAGGATATGGTGAAGGTTGTGGATTCTTCTTTACACTTGCCAATTGATTTTTCCCAAAACTTTCCATAACTAGCAATAATTTTGTTTCATGAGACTGCATTTCTTTGAGGCATTCTAGAACACATTTCAACACCTACCTTGTCTATGCTCCCATATATTGCATGCATGTGTTTGATGTTGAATAGCTATAAGTATCTGTAACAGCTTTCCTTTGTAGTGTTCGCAATTCCTTCATCGAAGTTTGGCATTAAATGCATAACTTTTAAAACCCCTAACTTATAGTTAAGAAAAATAGTTATGCTTTAATGCCAGTCCATTTATTGGTGTTTGCACAACTAATCACAACTTCATCGGTGATATGGCATGTGTTGTTAACTTCAAAGAAACAGCTGATTTGTAGTGTTAATCGGTGATGGAAGAGGAGTTAATAAGTAGAACTAAAATACCGACAAGACTCTTCCCTCTCTTTTATTTTTGGTGGAGCATAGAAAGTTATTAACTTTTAAATCGGGCTCACAAGTGCAGTTTCCAACTTCCATGCAAATACCGATTGGCTTTTCATCTATTTGCATCATAATCGTTTTCTCAATGTGGCGACCGAAGTTTTCATCAACGTTGGAGAGTTAGAAGCTTAGGAATCGACCTTTAAGGAATAATTCCCAACCTCCATGATCTAACAGTTCAGCATACTAAAAATAGACCAACATTCATTCATTTTGCTTGCGCTACAAACTATTGCCAACATGTGTATATATGCTCACAATGACCTTGACATGTCGAGGTAAGTGATCGAATTAGGTGCCATTTATAAATCTATCAACCAAGCAAACAGAGGATGATACATAACTTTTACCTTAATTTATATTTCTTGTGAAACCTGACCACATTGTCAATAATAGTTCCACTGACCTCCCTGCCGAACTGTTGTTCTCTATCTTTTAATTGTTTTCGTAACTCACGTCGCAGAAAATTGAAGTTTTAATATCTTACAACCGGAAAAGTGTTTGGATTCGGAGACTGGCCACATTGTCCAAAATATTGCCAGTAACATCCATATAAGAGGGTTTTGCATAATTTTGCATGGATTTCAAAAATTAATTACTTTTGTGAAATTGGGTGATCGACAAGACGGTTTTCGGATCAAGTCAGGAACTACAAAGAACTACAAAGAACTTTGTCTTAGTCTGAAGCATATGTTTGATTTAGGCATAACTAGCCTGCATGAAACAATTGAAAGCTGATGTATAGCACATATTAGATAGATCAGTAAGGAGGACATTGAGCAGACAACTTGCGGTTATAGCTTGCAAATGATAATTTTGATTGATCAACTGACTTTTAAATTGAAAACACTTGAGTGATTTACATTTGAAACAACCTAACACGAGGTATTGATGAGAGAAGTTTAAAATTTGTCAAGTTTAAAGACGAGGCTAACACCTCCTCATATATTGCTACCCAGTATTTTCCTACTATCTTGATGACTAGCTACTGTGTGGGGATTCTACTCGTATCCGGATACATTCCTGATTTCCTCAAACCTAGACCTATCGTAATATCTGCAACTGTATTTTCTGCTTAGATTTCTATAGTGACGTGGGATGTATGTCCGCGAGTCTTAACTAAGGGGACGCAATTTTAAATGATCTTATATCCACAATCTTGTGAAGTCCCTACCATCCCTTACCATCTCCTTTCTCTGCATCTCTTCCGCATTCTTCATATTTTCTAAGTCAACTTACTATTGCAGGCTTTTTATTGCCAAAGTTCCACAGTCGCTTCATCGCGGGATTTCCATACACATCAATAATTCTCTACAATTTTATCCTCTACGAGGTTTTCCAAAAGAATGAAAAAATATTAATTTTTATTGGCAAATCTTTTCTTTTTCGAAAAAATAATTAATTTTATTGGCGATTTCTTTACATCACTAAAATTTTGTAGAAAATTTTGACAAATATTGCAAAAAAATAGGAAAATGCATTAATTATGATGGTGAATCGATCCAATATAAAAAAATAATTCTTCTAGAAAAGTAGGGCCAAAGGGTGGAAATTATCAATGGATTTAAGAGGTAAAATATAATATTTACTTGCCACCATTGATTTAAATATAATCAAACGACCCTCATTGTATTCTACAAGGTAAAATGTACCCACAATTTGTAATGCTCATGGGGCCCAAAATTTCTTTTGGATCATTAATCTAACGACGCTCATTGTATTTTGCGAGGTAAAATATACCCACGATCTGTAATGCTCATGAGGTCCAAAATTGCAAGTCCCATGAGAATTACATATCATGGGTATATTTTACCTTATGAATACAAAAAAGGTCATTAGATTATATTATAAATCAATTGTGGAAACTAAAGATTGGAAATATGACCCTAAAGCAACTAATAATTACGTTATACTATTGGCGAATTAATATAGGTTTCTACTATAATTTATAAAATTTTGGCAAATATGATTTAATCATGTATCGAATATTACGACAAATTTTTGAATTTAATTTTTTAATAAAATAAATCATTTGATGATTTAAATAAGACTATAATTTTATTTTGTAAAAATGTGGCGATTCAAGTCACATTATAGCTCAAACTATTAGCCAATTTTGAATTCCCAAATTTCAAATATTAACCAATTGACGAATATTAACCACTAAAAAATCACTAACCATTTTTATATATTAATACCTATGTTTCATCCCATTCATCCTTGTTGTCCCATGGTTTTTAATCATTCTTCACAACCTTCACAAATCATGTGTCATGAGATTTCAATGCGATCTCAAGCATATTATGTTTTGTGGCACATTCATTCCCATTTAATATCTCTGCAAGGATCTAAAAGGTTCAAAACTATCTCCACCTCCTTAATCCACATATTAACTTGTGGGTTTGATTCAATGTTGCTTCTCAGTGATGTTCAATGGTCCAATTGTAATCCTGTCAAGAATGTAGTTCATTAGATTCATTTGACCTGATACATTTCATGAGTTTTTGAGGATACAAAAAATATTTTTTATTATACACCAAACACTTCCACCAACCCATAAGCTTGATATAATATTACATCACAATCTTTGGAGCCCTTAGTCTCACCTTTCTATGATACTTCAAAAGACTTGCTAAGAAAGATAGCACATCAATTTGGTATGCTCATATTAGGGATGAAAATACCACTTTATCTAATTGAATATGAGATTCTTGTAATAAGTGAATAAAGATTTCAACCTGAATATGACAATTAGTAGCTTCAGATATCATACTAGGGTGTGATGTACGTGAATGGGTTTAAGATTCTAAAATAATCACCATTTTATTATTTTAAGGGGTTGTTGGAATTTTCTCACAGCTTGGACATATTTGCCTTATTCTTTTGGTTAGGGAAAATTTTGATAGCTCATTGATTCAAATGAATATTTTTGATAATTAATTTTTCATTTTTATATGAATTGAATTTTTTTTTAGTACAATGTCTTATGATGTATGAATCTTTTGGTTAAATTGAATGAATCTTGGGTTCTAAAGGTTTGATTTGCACAAATTACAATGATAAATTGATCATTTTTTGGCCTAATAAGTATAATGTTGATTTTTTTAATTATGGTTTTATGTAGGAATGAAGATACCAAGTCAAAGTGGATCCTAGAGTTTTAATGGAAAATGTGTTACTTTTATTAGGATTTGCTGATTGATGTCATGTTGAGAAATTGTGCCTAGATCTATAATAGGTTGCTGAATTGTTCCAAATTTACAATGGGTTGAAAATTTCATAACAAATATGGTTTAAATTTATCAAGGAGCCAAGAGGGTATCCAAAGAAGCTACGACTGAAAGTGAACCAAGAATTAGATACAGTCCCATAAATTGAATATTGGGTTTATGCCAATTATCTACTAGCTATATGCTAGTTGTGTGCTAGTTATTCAAAATGATTTGAAGGATCATGGGGGATATTTTGTGTAATTCCCAAGGATGTTTTGTAACTAAATCCATTTGGAGCTAGATGATGAATAAGTATTAATTATTTAATGCACTCTAATTATTGAATGTTGATGTAATCTAGACCCTTGGTGTTTAGATGATCTCCACCATTAATCATCCCTTAGGTTTTGTTATTCTTTCCTATAAAAGACAATATTGTCCTGGTGACATAGTGGCCTATTTGAAAAAATGGGTCCAAGAAATGGGGTTCTCCTAGTGATGTAAATCTCTATGTCTTGTAATCACCCCTTGTCTAGCTCTCCATCTTTCCTTAGCCATCTACGTATCTCTCTCAAGTCTCTCTCAAGTCTCTCTCTCCTCCTCCCTCTCTCTCCCTCTCTCCTTCTCTCTCTCTCTCCATCTCCCTCTCAGGCCTTTCCCTCAAGTTGTGAACTTATCTCTCTCATTTCATTCTATCTCTCCCCCCATCTCTCCATCTCTCACCTATGTACCTCTCTCATACCTCTTTCCCCTATCTCTCTTTCTCCCTCTCTCCCTCTATCTCTCACTCTCTATCTCCCTCTTAGGAATTTCTCTCTTTCTCCCTCCCTCCATCTTTGGTATCTATCTCTCTCTCTCTCATACACACACACACACACACTCTCTCTCTCTCTCTCCATCTCCATCCCTCTCCTTCTCTCTATCTCTCTCTTAGGTCTCTCCCATCCCTCTCCCCCTCTCTCTATCAACCCTATACCTTATACCCTCAAATCTCATCCCTCAATCCTTAAACCCTTAATCCCTCAACCCTTAAACCCTTAAACCCTTAATCCCCGAACCCTTGAATCCTCAACCCTTAAACCTTTAAACCCTCAATCCCTCATCCCTTAAACCCTTAGTTCCTCAACCCATAAACCCTGAACCCTTAAACCCTTAATCCTTGAACCCTCTAACCTATATATTAAACCAAGTCAACCCTCAATTCTCAAACCTCTAGCATATACATTCGACCCTCAACCCTATACTATCAACCCTATACCCTCAATCCTTTACCCTCAACCCTTTATCCTCAACCTTATACCCTCAACCCTCAACCCTCAAACCCTCAAACCCTCAAACCCTTAACCCCTCAACTCTCTAAACTATACATTAAACAAGGTCAACCCTCAATTCTCATACCTTTGACCTATACATTGGACCCTAAACCCTATACCTCAAACCTATACCCTCAACCTTATACCCTCAACCCTCAACCCTCATCACTCAACCCTTAAAGCCTTAATCTCTCAACCCTTAAACACGTAATCCCTCAACCCTTAAACCCTTAATCCCTCAACCCTTTACTATCAACCCCATTTCTTTGAGGCATTTTTTAATACAACGAGCATTACCTTGTCAATGCATCTGCATTGACACATTGACAAGGTAGTGCTCATTCTATGAAAAAATGCCTCAAATAAATGGGGTTTCAGGGTGGTGTACATCACCATCAGACCCCATTTCTTTGAGGCATATTTTTATATAGTGAGCACTACCTTGTCAATGCTACCACATTGATGCATTGACAAGGTAGTGCTTGTTGTATGAAAAAATTCTTCAAAGAAATGGGGTCTGACAGCGATGTATATCACTGTGGACCCCATTTATTTGAGGCATTTTTTGATATAAGAAGCACTACCTTGTCAATGCTACCATATTGACACATTGACAAGATAGTGCTTGTATGAAAAAATCCCTTCATAGAAATGGGATCTAAACAATTAGCACTAAGTCCACTACCTTGTTAATGCATCAATGTGGTAACATTGACAAGGTAGTGCTTGTTGTATGAAAAAATGCCTCAAAGAAATGGGGTCTCATGGTGATGTACATCATTGTGAGACCCCATTTCTTTGAGGCATGTTTTCATACAATGAGGGTTTAGGGTACAAGATTGAATGTAGGGTTTAGGGTTTATTCTTATGGTTAAGGGATAATTTTTAGGGTATAGGTTATAAGGTTGAGGGTATAGGGATGAGGTTTGAGGGTGTAGGGTTTAGGGTATAGGGATTAGGATTTATGATATTCAATATAGGGTTTGGGAGATTAAGAGAGAGGGTGAGATGGAGAGAGAGATAGGGAGATGCAAAGAGGGAAGGAGAGAGAGAGGTGATAGAGAGAGAAGTAGAGAGAAGAGGAGGAAGGTGGAGAGATTGAGAGAGAGAGGAGGGATGGAGGGAGAGAGAGGTAGATAGGGATAGGTTATATGGAGAGAAGTAGAGAGGGAAGGTGGGTGGGAGGAAGGGAGGGAGAGGGGGAGATAGATAATATTAGACTAGAGGGGAGGGAGAGAGGGAGAGAGAGATGAGATAGAGGGGTGAAATCACAATACTGTGTCTCACTTTTTTCCCAAGATGTGCATTTACATCAATATTTTTCAATGAATCTTCATTTTTTGAGACTTATAGTAGCTAAGCCATTAAGAATTTGAAGATGATGCAAACTAGTGATTTGTAGCAATTTGTGTGTAGACTCTAAATATATATATATATATATTGAAATAAATCATGAATCTTTCAACATCTCCTTTAATAACCAGTTTTAAATAGAAAAATGACATTTTTAGAAACTAACGTTTGTGTCGTGGGTAAGTGCATGGATCTGTGACACAATTTTGGCTCCTAAGATGCCACTTTTTTTCTAAAATTGGCAAAATCCGATTTGCACGAGAAAATGAAGATAGTTATGCTCAAAATTTCAAGATGCAACAAGAACAAAGTTGAAGTGCTCTAAGTCTAGTTTCTAAGCTACTAATTTTATTTGAAACTAATGAAGATTAAGGGTCTCAAAAAAGTGGGGGGGGCAAAACAAGTCCTATTTTTTATAAAAAAAAATAGCATAGCACCTGAGGGTTCCCCCCTTTTTGATTAACTTTTTCTTAGAATTTCGAAAATCCCAACAGTGAGAAATTAGCTAACACCATGTAGTTTATCTTCATTCTTTCAGATATTTTTTTATTGAATATATAATATTTTATGAATTTTGAAAGTGGACACATCTTGAAAAGTTGAAATTTGAGCGTGCACCCTCCTAAATTTTTTGAAATTTAATCAAAAATTGATTTTTTTTCCATCATGTGTAGAATGGAGTCTAGTTTTAAAAAATGTAATTATTTTCACGTTTCGATGAACGAGTAAAAATCTATCCTAAAACTAGCACATTTTGGTTTTTGACCAAAAATGGAGGCATTTACAATAGAAGCTATGGATCAAAACCTTATCTAAATCAAAATGAAAAAAATAATTATATATTTAGATAGCTAAGAGAGAAGTTAACACCATCATGGTTTATTTAGAAAATTGCATTGAAATATGTGTAAATGTGATAGTGCTCGCACAGATGAAAATATGAGGAAATTTGGCAAATCCTGTCAATTAACACATCCAAAGCAGGTCATTTGGTGAGTGCCAAATTTGGCGTGCACAAAATGTGATGTGTCATTTGGCGAGTGCCAAATTTGGCACTCGCCAAATGACCTACTTTGAACAAAACCTTAATTTCTCCTCTCTTTGGTCAATGACTTTCATAATGCTTGGAGTGCATAGTTTATGATCGTAGATGGATAGTTGAGGTTTACCTTTCATACGCTCTCTAACTCGTTACCCTAAATAGATATAACTCTTTATCCCTCTAAAGTCTCTCTTTCTCTCAGGTCTTACTCCCTCCCACGCTACCTAGACTACTCTCTCTCAATCCAATTCCCTCTCTCAGGTCTCATTCCCTCCCACCTAGGTACCAAAATAAATCTATCACTCCAACCCCCTTTCTTACTCTCCCCCTCTCTCTCCCCCTCTAGTCTTTTTGTCTCTCTGAATCCATCTCCCTCTCTTAGGTCGTTATCTTTCTCTCTTTGTCTCTCTCTCTCAAGTCTCTCCCTCTCTTAGGTCTCTCACTCACTCCCTCTATCTCTCTCCTATTCCCTCTCTCTCTCACTCACTCTATCTCTCTCCATATCTCTCTCTCAATTATCTCCCCCCCCTCTCTCTCTTTCACACACACACACACACACTCCCTCTCTCCCACTCCCTCCATCTCTCTCCCACTCTCTCTTCCTCTCTCACGTCTCTCCCTCCCAGCCCCTCTCCCTCTCTCTCTCTCAATAATCTCTCTCTCTCCCTCAAGTATCTCCCTCCAATCCCTTGTCCTTCTCTCTCTCTCTCACACTCCCTCTATCTCTCTCCCTCTCTCTCAGGTCTCTCCCTCCCACCCCCTCTCCCCCTCTCTCTCAAGTATCTCCCTCCTACCCCCTCTCCCTCTCTCTCTTTGTCAATTCTCCCCCTCCTATCCCCTCTCCCTCTCATAGTCACTCTCTCTATCTATCTCCCACTCCCTCCCTCTCACTCCCTCCCTCTCAATCCCTCTATCTCT